>OZ012682.1:18833812-18938812 GCA_963942445.1 Argyra leucocephala | reverse complement strand
ATGAATCATTTCGGGAATATTTATACAAAATGATTGACATAGCTTCTCAAGCCGAAGTTGATGAACTTTCCGTAATCAGTTATGTCATAAACGGTATAAGTGACACAGCGGTTAATAAATCAATTTTATATGGCGCGAAAAATTACAATGAATTAAAAGAAAAATTGATCACGTATGAAAAAATTAAAAATGATTCTAATCGATTTAATACCGTTAAAATTGTCGATGCGAAAAAACCAGATATAGCTAAACGGAACGGGGCTATTAATCCAAAACCGTCTAGATATTGTTTTAATTGCGGTTCGTCGTCTCACGAATTTCACCAATGTCCAGAAAAGGAACGAGGACCAAAATGTTTCGAATGCAACCAATTCGGACATAAGAAACCAAATTGTCCAAATAGGAAACAAAAGATTGCAAATGCTAATGCAATTAAATCAAGTAATAATTGTATTTTAGTTAAAGCAAACAACGTTGTAATAGAGGGTTTAATTGATACTGGCAGTGATATTTGTTTAATAAAAGAATCTTATATAAATGTTATTAATCCTTCATCTATTTGTAGGAAAAACCCACTTTCCATATCAGGCATAGGTGCCAACGTGTTCAGCAAAGGATGTTGTAACATCGATTTAAAAATAAATAATGAAACCTATCCAAATACGGATGTTCACATAATTGCAAACAATTACATGAAGTTCCCGCTAATAATAGGAATGAGTCTATTGCGTCACTCCACAGTGAAAATTGATGGTGGTAATATATCAGTTAAGAAAAGGACCTTCACAACAGAAAAAGAAGACGAAGAAAGAAATGAATGTTTTTTAGCTGAAATAAAACTTAACCCGGAACTTAACTACAACGATCTTCCAGGACTCAGTAAGCTAAAAAGGGAAGAATCAAAGAACATCGTTGCAATGATTGAAAATTACTCGCCAGTATTGCTAAAGAAGTCACCCATTCAGATGAGAATCCTTCCGTTGGATGATAAACCAGTATTCCAGCGTCCGAGAAGATTTCCCCCCGTAGAACAAAACATAATCGATAACCAAGTTGAAGAATGGCTTAAAAATGATATTATAGTCGAAAGTTCGTCCGATTATGCCAGTCCCGTTGTACTGGTCAAAAAGAAAGATGGCTCTAATAGGCTCTGCGTAGATTTTAGAGCGGTAAATAAGAAAATTCATAAATATCATTTTCCATTGCCAGTCATAGATGATCAAATTGACAAATTGGTAGGTGCGACAATTTTTACAACTCTCGATTTGGAAAATGGATTTTTCCATGTTACCATCGAAGAAAGCAGTAGAAAATATACGTCATTTGTGACGCAGAAAGGTCAATACGAATTTTTGAGAGTACCGTTTGGCTTATGTAACTCGCCAAGTGTATTCCAAAGATTTGTAAATTTTACTTTTAAAGATTTAATAAATAAAGGTTTTGTAATAACATATATTGATGATCTTATAATTCCAGCAAAATCTAAAGAAGAAGCTATAACAAAACTTACCGAAGTAATATTTGTGGCTGCACAGAATGGATTAAAAATCAAATGGAAAAAGTGTCAATTTTTGCAACCAGAAGTAGAGTATCTTGGTTATATTATCAAAAATGGTACTGTTTCACCTTCAAGTGCCAAGACAAAAGCAGTAAAAAACTTTCCGGAACCTACGACAACAAAACAATTGCAAACTTTTTTAGGTTTAACTAGTTATTTCAGGAAATTCATACCGCAGTATTCGATCATTGCAAGACCGTTAAGTGATATGCTTAAAAAGGAAGCTAAATTTATATTTGATGACACGAAGAAAAATTCATTCGAAGAACTAAAAAATATTTTAAGTACATCACCCGTACTAAAAATTTTTAGTTACGAGCACTATACAGAACTACATACAGATGCTTGCAAATACGGTATAGCAGCAGTCTTATTACAGCGCAGTTTAGAAGATGGGGAGTTACATCCGGTTCACTTTTCAAGTAAAAAGACAACAGAGGCACAACAGAAGTGGAGCAGCTACGAATTAGAAGTGTTAGCTGTAGTTGAAGCCGCGAAAAAGTTCAGGACATATCTGCTAGGCAAGCATTTCAAACTTGTTACAGATTGCAAAGTGTTTACGATGACATTGAAAAAAAGAGATTTAGTAACACGAGTGGCACGTTGGTCATTATTGCTAGAAGATTTCCAGTTTGAAGTAGAGCATCGAGAAGGAACAAGAATTCGTCACGTTGATGCCCTTAGTAGAAATCCTGTATCTTATTGCATACAAACTAACCAAAAAATTTTAATTCGTTTACAAGAAGCACAAAAGAGAGATGAAAAATTAAATGCTATAACCGAACTTTTACAACAAGGTCCATACAAAGATTTCACTATTCACCATAACACTCTTTGTAAAGACATAAATGGAAAATTATTATATGTGGTGCCAGATGGAATGAAAAGCTCATTAATAAGATTAATTCATGACAATGGTCATTTTCATCACACAAAAATGAAGAAACAAATCGAAACAGAGTTCTACATACCGGACTTGAAGAAGAGAATTGATTCCTGCATAGCAAACTGTATTCATTGCATTTTAGCTGAAAGGAAGAATGGGAAACAAGAATGCCTACTAAATCCAATTCCAAAAGGAGACAAACCACTGGAAACATTTCACATTGATCACTTGGGACCCTTAAGCGCAACGAAAAAAGGCTACAGATACATTTTAGCAGTTATAGATGGATTTTCAAAATTTTGTTGGCTATTTCCAACAAAAACCGTTAATGCAGATGAAGTCGTACAAAAATGCGAAATAATTTCAAGCACGTTTGGTTATCCGTATAGAATAATCTCCGACAGAGGCGGCGCGTTTATTTCAAATCAATTTCGAGAGTACTGCAAAACATACGATATTAAATTATATTTTATTTCAACAGGCTTACCCAGAGGTAATGGACAAGTAGAACGACTGCATACAACTACAATTTCAGTGTTAACGAAGTTATCATTAGATAAACCAGAAAAGTGGTACGCACATGTGACTGATTTGCAGAGAATTTTGAATTCTACTTTTCATCGGGCTATTCAAATGACTCCATTTGAAGTTATGTTCGGAATCAAAATGAAAACGAAAAATGATGCAAATATATTTCAAATTATCGAAGAAGAATGGCTCAAACAATTTCAAAATGAACGTGATGAACTTAGAGAACAAGCTAAGAATAATATAGCCAAAATTCAAGCGGAAAACAAACGATGTTTTGACAAGAAGAGAAAAGCAGCAATAAAATATGATGTTGGAGATTTAGTGGCGATTGAACGAACCCAGTTTGGGGTAAGTTTGAAAATTAGACAAAAATTTTTAGGTCCGTATCGAGTTGTGGCAAACAAAGGTTTTGATAGATACACCGTACAAAAGGAAGGTGATCATGAAGGACCAGTTAAAACGGAATGCAGTGCTGACAAAATGAAACCATGGACACGAGATGAAAGTGATATTGATGATGATGAAGTTTCTGAGGAATTCGAGGCGAATTGAAATGCAGGACGGCCGAATGTAGAGTTTGAAAAAATAAAAAAATTAATTGAAACACTCGGTATAATTGATTTTCGTAAATGAGAAAGAAACAGTTAATTTTGTAATTTGTTATTTCAATTTCAATCATTCTTTCATAATTATTTAGATTCACTCAAAGCCATTTGGCTAAAATATTTTAAAACAGAATTGTAAAAATCACTCTTAGAGTAAACGTGGACGTAGAATAAAGTAATTAGTTTTTCTATGTTTTGGAATTTATATTAATTTGTGAATATTAATTTAATGAATTTTTAATTTTAATTTATCTTAAATAATTAAAATCAATTTCTTTAATAATTAATAAAAATATTTTGTATTTTTATTTAAACAATTAAATTTAATTTTAACCAATCCCACATACATAGTGGCCTGTATGACGATGCTGCTCCTCTTACTCCTTTAGCTTTGTCAATTAAAACCAGTCTTGCTTCTTTCCACCTTTTGTTGAATACTCCTTCTTTTAGGCAGCAATTATACATATTCAGCATCATTTGTGGATTATTCGAAGCTACTAATTTGATGACCTCTGCTGGTATTCTATCAGGTCCGGGGGCTTTCTTGTTTTTCATACATTTTACTGCATCTTCTAGTTCTATTTGTGTAAAAATTGGGGCTTCTCCTGGTTCTTCGTGCCTCTGCAATACATTTCTTCTAGGGTGTGTAGGGAAAAGTGTGTTTACAATATTTTCCATAACGTCCGCTTCTAGCTGATTTTCTGATGCTGGTGCTCTGATTCTTTTCATTACAATTTTGTATCCAAGTCCCCAGGGATCATTGTTTACTTCTTCACACAAACTTTTCCAGTTTTTCATTTTACTCTTCTTTATTATAATTCGGAGCGTTTTTCTCGCTATTCTATATTCCTCTAGTTTGCTTGTTTCTGCTGCTCCATTTCTCTGTCGCTGTGCTATGCGGCGGAGACGCAAACATTTTCTTCTCAATTCCGCTATTTCTTCTGTCCACCAGTATACAGGGCATCTGTTTCTATTTCCAAACTTCTTGGGCATTGATTCTTCACAAGCTCTTGCGATGGTGTCCATAGTAACTTTCACCACTGCTTCTGCTCGTTCTCTGCCTGTTTCGTTCTGTGGCACTTGCATTACTCTTTCTAGATTTCTCCTTATTACACCGGCCATTGTTTCTTTATCCAGCTTATTGACGTTCCATGTACCTTCTCGCTGGTTGTTGCGATTTCTTTCTCTCCTTCTCGTGCATATTTCGAATTGTATATACTGATGATCGCTGCCAGTATAATCCTCTAGAACCATCCAGTTTTCTATGTTGTTAGCAAGTTCTTCTGTTGCTAGGGATATATCGGGTATAGTTTCGGTGTACCCGGGTCTCCTGAAAGTGCTGGTATTTCCTGAGTTTAACACAATTAAATTTTGTCTTGCTACCATTTCCAAAATTTGCCTTTTCCTGTTATCTGTAACTGGCAATCCCCACTCCACTGCTTTAGCATTGAAGTCACCGGCGACTACTACATTTCCTCCTAGTTCTATTATCTTATCTTCTAATTGCTCCATTTTCTGTCGATATTCCTGTGCCGTTTGATTTGGAGTTAGGTAACAGCTTATTATTGTTTCTTTGCCGTTTGTGATCCATACAAACCCATTTCCGGCTCCATGGCTGTTAATTTGTATTTTCCCTTGATTTACTACCCAGATGGCTGCTGTACTTGTGACATCCGAGAACCAATTCTGATAATCTTTATTTTTGTACTGCTCGCTGATAATTACTACGTCGATATTCTTTTCTCGGACGAGCTGTAAAAGTAGATCATCGGCCGTTTTGCTCCTGTGCAAATTACCTTGTAAGAGCTTAATTATTTTTATGCTTTTTACTCTCCTCAAGTGCAGTTCGAAACACTCTACACAAACCGGATCCTGACACGTGCTCCAGACTTTCTGCTTTTATTTCTGCACACAAAAAGCACCTTGCCTTTTGTTTACAGTTTTTGACTGTGTGTCCTTTTTGTCCGCATTTGTAGCAGCAGTCTCTACGATCTTCATATTTGCATTGCCTCCTTAAGTGGCCGAAGTTAAGGCATTTGTAGCATCGCTTAATTTCTGTTCTCTCCCTAATTCTGCATCTGATCCATCCAATGTTTATTTTCGATGTTACCAGTAATTTTTTGGCATCGCTTTCTTCCATAACTACAACCGCAGTTATCTGTTCCCTGCCATTTGGTGCTGTCAAATGTATTTTGCATTCGACAACTTCCGTTAATTCCTTATTTATAGCCTTTTGAACTTCCTCAATGGTTGTTACAATCCAAGTCTTTAATCTCTATCGCAGTCTTTGATGTGAGACTCCTTACACTAGCCGAAGTCCCTAGAGCTTCCTGTAACTCCTTGGTGAATTTACCTTTTTCTTTCGGGCCTTTCCCCATTTCCAGCAGCACATCCCCATTTTGAGTTCTGCGGATTCTTCTGATTTCGATCTCTGTTTTTTCAGGGTTTACCCTTCCTTTTATTTCCTTTAGGATTTCAGCGTAAGTCTTCCCTGTGGTGGGTTTTATCAGTATTGCTTCTGATCGGGGCCTTGTACTCTTCTGATTTTCCGAGTGTGGCATCTTACTTCTTCTCTTCCGTGTTCTTTGGCTACTCGCTGCTTCTTTTTTTCCTGGCAGTACTTTACCTTCGTTCGATCTGGGTTGTCGCTGCGCTGAAATTCTAGTTTGCACAAGTGTCCAACCACTTTCTTCTGCTTCTCTTCCTTTCTTGTATGCAGGAGGGGTGTCGGTTTGACCATGCTCATCTGCATAGATCTCTCTGCCTCGTTTCTTACCATTTGAGGAGGTTAATGCTGCATTTTGCTCTCCTATGCTGGGGATTTCGCTGGTATTTTTCGTTTGTTCCTTCCTTTGGGTTCTGCCTTCGAAAATTACTTCTATCGCTTCCTGTAACTTTATTAGGCCATTTTTGATGTCCATACTAATGTTTTTCTGCTTGGCAGCAGCTTGCAGCATGATTTCTGTCAGATGTTGTATTTTCTGAAGTTGCTGTTCCTCCATATCTTCAGGGATTTTTCTTGATGTTTTAATTTGGGAAACTGATAATTTGTGTATACCTTCTTTCGGCGTTCCTCCATTTACCGTCTTTTCTGGTATGATGATCAGTTTCTTACTGCATTTAGTGAGTTCGGCTGATGCTCCTTTAATTGGAGAACGAACTATTTTGTTGCTTCTTTGAAATTGGTAAGTTCCCATTTTTGGTTGCTGCTTTTGTTTCTTCTGTTCTTCGGTAACATATTTAACACTTAGAGGCCCGCATACCTCTAAGCGCCGGTTGCTAGCCGGGTCATTTGGCACAGATTTATTTTTTAGCAATAAGCGATCCCCCCCAGAATCCGTGGGATCGGCCTCCTTGGAGGATGGATTCTCTAGCATAGCTAGATTACCACCTGGGGTATTTATATATATTGTTTTATCCATTGCATATTTATAAACTGAGTCTTTATGGAGTTACTCATCTCCGTTTTTAATTCCGGCCGCTCCTAACATGGAGTACAGACGCCGACCAAGTCGCCGCTCGCTACGAATACAGACGCGCTTGGATTTCGAGCATTTCGCGCTTGTACGAGTAATACACGCCCGTCCTGCACCAACTTGTTTTATTTAGTTAGAGCGCCAAATATTCGCTTTTACCCTATCTCGTTAGCCATACTAAGTATGTTACCAGGAGGTGCCCGGCAGATAACTATGTTACCTACCTTCGAGGAGGTGAGATTAGGATTTGCTGGCAGAGCTGATAATTACAGTAGGCGTTTCCCAGTTTTTTTCAAGACGTCCGTTGGTAGAACGTTTGTCTGAGACCATATACCAGCCTTTACCTCCCAATAATAATAATAATAATAATAATAATAATAATAATAATAATAATAATAATAATAATAATAATAATACTAATAATAATAATAATAATACTAATAATAATAATAATAATAATAATAATAATAATAATAATAATAATAATAATAATAATACTAATAATAATAATAATAATAATAATAATAATAATAATAATAACAATAATAATAATAATAATAATAATAATAATAATAATAATAATAATAATAATAATAATAATAATAATAATAATAATAATAATAATAATAATAATAACAATAATAATAATAATAATAATAATAATAATAATAATAATAATAACAATAATAATAATAATAATAATTTTTTTTTTTTTTTTTGCTTTTTTACGGTTATAGATGGTGTCGCGGGGAAAATCTGCTTAACAGACTACCGAGTGCCGGGTTGGTCGGTTTCTTTTTGCATTACACTAAGACGCACTGCAAAAAAGGAACCAACCGACCGGCTAAAAACCCCCACCATCTGTTCCCTTGACCCACGATGTATATCCCAGTTTGGAACCGCGTTAGCATTTCTTCAAACTGGCGAAAAAGTGCTGGCTTCGGTGTTTCCGTGTGAATTACCCTGTTCGCTCTTCTCTGCATATATCTATCGACAGCGGCAGACTGAAAAATAAATTCTACTGTCCCTCTTCTAATATTATTACTAAAAACAATATTAATTTTCTAAGCCTTTTCTATTATGGCTAGGTTATTTCCCATTTACAAACAAAACTATTCTAAGCAGAGCTATATAATCCCTAGAGGTGCTGTCTTGAAGTAGCTTCCAACATGTCAAGCTGCCTCAAAACGCTGGACTAGGTTCTTTCTGTTTACATCTATTCTACAAATAACTAGAAAACTAAAAACTATTCTATACAGAGCTAAATAGTTCCTAGAAGTGCTGTCTTGAAGCAGCTTCCAGCATGTCAAGCTGCCTCAAGATGCTGGACTAGGTTATTTCTGTTCTACATCTATTCTACAAATAGCTACTTGACTCCCAAAATCGTTTTGCGTAGGCCCGACTATTTGGCGAGTTACTATCTACTTCCATATGTAACAAAAATAACAAAAAAACAGTACTACTGTGCTACATAACAAAACAGCGATACGTTTTATCTAATTTCGCTTATAAGTCTACCGAGATCTACCACACGCCGACAGCATCAGCAGTAGCTAGTGTCGCAGAGTTAAATTTGTTGTTAATTTAACAAAAACAAAACTGCGGCACCAGTAAGCCTGTATGCCACCGGTGCCAAGCAGACCACGCCAGAATCAAAAGCAGAAACCCGACTACACTGAGGTCTTTTTCCTAACTTAGAAGATCTATTCCGAATCTTCTAAGTAGCCCAGTCTCTTCTTCTTTCGTAATACCGCCTCGACGTAGACTGACACGGCGTTCCAAATTTCTTCCGTGTCTATCATTATTGTGGTTATATTATCCGGCGTAACATCCCCTACCATTCGAGTTAGAACTCTTCTTTCCTACGCTGCGACGTCGCACTCGAAAAAAGTGTGCTCGACCGTATCTTCCGCTGTGTCGCAGTGGCGACATCGCGGACTGTTTACTTTATTCATTCTGAATAAATAAGCTCGAAAGTATCCATGCCCCGAGAGCATTTGCGTGGTATAGAAGTTCACTTCGCCGTGCCTCCGGTTAACCCAAACCGCTAGTTGTGGTATCAATCTTGCGGTCCAGCGTCCTCTGTGTTCCCCATTCCATTGTTCTTGCCATTTTTCTAGGCTTTGTCTCCTCGCGTCTCCTGACACTTCTTTTCTGTCTCTTCCCGCAGCCCTATTATATATCTGCTTCCTCTCTCGGGCTAACAATGTTATCGGTATCATGCCTGCAATAACATTTACAGCTGGGTATGAAACCGTCCGGTAGGAGCACGCTACATAATAATAATAATAATAATAATAATAATAATAATAATAATAATAATAATAGTAATAATAATAATAATAATAATAATAATAATAATAGTAATAATAATAATAATAATAATAATAATAATAATAATAATAATAATAATTATAATAATAATAATAATAATAATAATAATAATAATAATAATAATAATAATAATAATAATAATAATAATAATAATAATAATAATAATAATAATAATAATAATAATAATAATAATAATAATAATAATAATAATAATAATAATAATAATAATAATAATAATAATAATAATAATAATAATTTTTTTTGTTTTTTTTTTTTTTTTTTTTTTCGTAGGTCGGTGGTGAAAACCTTTTATAGGTATCTTGAAGGCTCCGAACTTCAAGGGTATGTGAGACTCCCATGATCTTGTTCGGTCTACTCACCAAATACACCACCTCCTTTTCCCACGGTGAAACCAACCCGGAACCGCTTTCGCATTACTTCAAGTTGGGCCGTACTTGTTCCTTTTTTTTTAATTTTCTTTTATGATTCTTCTTCTAGGTCCTCTAAATATCTGAGCTCTTTCTTCCTGCGTAGTATTAATTCTATGTATTTAGCTATTGCATTCCATTTTTCTTGGTTTTCAAGCATTACAGAAATTATATTTTCTGATTTTAATTCTCCTACTGCTACTATTAAAGATTCTCTTTCTGTTTCTGCTAAATCACATTCGAAAAAAGTGTGATGCGCTGTGTCATGTGTTGCGCTGCAGTGACTGCATCCTGGATTGTTTACTTTGCCCATCTTGTAGAGGTAGGATCGAAAATATCCGTGGCCTGATAGGAACTGAGTGATGTAAAAATTGACTTCTCCATGGTGTCGGTTAAACCAGACTTCTACTTGTGGGATTAATCTAGCCGTCCATCGCCCGTGCTGATCATTACTCCAGTGTTCTTGCCATCTTGTCATCGTGTACCTTCTTTCCTCTGCTACAATGACATCTCGGCTCGTTGCTTGATCCCTTATATATATATTTCTTTGTTCTTGCGCTAGCAAATCAATCGGAATCACGCCCGCGATTACCATGACCGCCGAATGTGAAACTGTTCGATAGGAGCACGCGACTCGGAGAGCCCCTCTTCGTTGCACCGCTGCTATGCGTTTTTTACAATACCTCTTGTCCATCGCATGTGCCCAGATTTCAGCTCCGTAATAATAATAATAATAATAATAATACTAATAATAATAATAATAATAATAATAATAATAATAACAATAATAATAATAATAATAATAATAATAATAATAATAATAATAATAATAATAATAATAATAATAACAATAATAATAATAATAATAATAATAATAATAATAATAATAATAATAATAATAATAATAATAATACTAATAATAATAATAATAATAATAATAATAATAATAATAATAATAATGATAATAATAATAATAATAATAATAATAATATTAATAATAATAATAATAATAATAATCATAATAATAATAATAATAATAATAATAATAATAATAATAATAATAATAATAATAATAATAATAATAATAATACTAATAATAATAATAATAATAATAATAATAATTTTTTTTTTTTTTTTTTTTTTTTTTTTTTAGAAGGGAAAATCCTTTATGGATGAAGGGCGCACGTGCGTCCAACAATGTCGGAGTCTCCCATATTGGGCATACCGACTAAAAAAACCTCCCGCTCTCCACGGACACTAGCCTGGAACCGTTTGTCACATTACTTCGGGCTAGGTCCAATGTCTTCGCCTTGAAGGCTGCTGCCTAGCCAAAGTCTGTGGGTTGGACCTCTGTGGTGTCTAGGTCCACCTTCTTTTTCCGCAGTATTTTCTGCGAAAAGAGTGACAAACTGTCCCACGCTCCCCTATCCTGTAAAATGTGGTCCACAACTGTGTCCGGAGAGAGCCGCGGTACAACTTCCCTTAGCTGCATACGCTCTCGAGCCCACCTTTCACAGATGAAAAAAGTGTGCTCAGCATCATCGTGCATGTGGCAATATATGCACTCCGCTGAACGTGCCTTCCCCATCTTGTGCAGATAGGCCCGAAAGTATCCATGTCCACTCAGCAGCTGAGTGAAGTAGTAATCTACCTCTCCATGTCGACGTTCTACCCATGGGGTAACCTCCCCGATGAGCCGCCTCGTCCATATCCCTCGTTCCTCCAGTTCCCAGTTCTCCTGCCATTGCCGAAGCGTGCTATTCCGCTCTTCCTGCTGCACTGACTCTATATTTTCTTCGGCCTTTCGCCGGTATATCGCTTGACGCTCCCTTGCAAGTAGTGCAATTGGGATGACACCAGCGATAACCAGGACAGCTGGCTCCGAGACAGTTCTGTAAGCAGACGCCACTCGCAACGCCGCCAGCCTTTGGACCCGACCCAGCCTTATCCGATAGCACTCCTTTGCGAGAGCATGACCCCATATCTCGGCACCATACAGCAAGACTGACTGGACCGCAAACATCAGTAGCCGCCTCCGACTCGATCTTGGTCCACCTTTGTTGGCCATCAATCGAGCCAGCGCCATGACACCATTTGCGGCCCTGTCAGCAGTCTTCTTGATCTGCTCAAAGTAATTTAGCCTGCTGTCAATCATGATGCCGAGATATTTTACCGCCCGTTTTGTCTGCACCTCTTCTTCGCCGATGCGCATCTGGAGCTCAAGGTTCATCCTCCTTTTTGTCAGCACTACGACCTCCGTCTTGCTCAATGCCAACGACAGTCCGCGGCTGTCCATCCAAGAAAGGATGGACCGCATGGTTTGATTGAGCTTCAGTTGTGCGAGCTCCACGTTTCGCGCTGCTATCAGCACGGCAACGTCGTCCGCATATCCGACGAGCATTGACTCATCCGGCATGTTTAAGCGCAACAGACTATCGTATGCGGCATTCCAAAGGTCGGGACCGAGGATTGAACCTTGCGCTGCACCTCCAGAGACCGTGATACTCCCTTGTCCTTCAGCCGTATCGAAGAGTACAGTACGGTCGTCAAGGTAGTCGCTGATCATTCCTAGCAGATATTCTGGAACACGAAATTCCTGCTCTAGAGCTTGAAGCATGTCGCTCCATCTGGCCGAATTAAACGCATTTTTCACGTCTAAAGTCACAAGGAGGACTATACGACGTGAAAAATGGTTGTGGTCCTCGGCTCTGCTCATCGCAGATGTAACTTCCACAATGGCATCTGCTGTGGAACGACCAGCTCTGAAACCGTACTGATGCGGTGACAAACCTCCGGCTGCCTCGATGGCAGGCAACAGCCTTGGCTTGAGTAACTTCTCTAGAACATTTCCAGCAGTGTCCAGCATGCACAGCGGATGGTATGAGGAAGGTAGCTCCGGGTCTCCTTTCTCCTTGCTGATGAGTACCAGCCTAGCTGTCTTCCAACACTTGGGGAAAATTCCCGCTGAAAGACAGGCGTTGTACATACTCAACAGAATATTCGGATTATACCGAAAAACCAGCTTTAATATCTGTCCCTGGATACCGTGTGGACCTGGGGCCTTCTTGACCTTGAGGGATTGGATGGCCACTTCCAGCTCCTCCATTGTAAACGGAGAAGCGCCATCCCGGTTGTATACTCTAGCAGCTCGCTGGGAATGCACTGGAAAGAGGGCATTAACTATATGCGTTGTGGTGCGCATATCCATGGGCGGAGGGGTTTTCAGTGCCCCAATTTTCTGGGTTACAATTTTGTAACCTAAGCCCCATGGATCTGAGTTTATATCCTCTCTCAGCGCTTCCCAGCATCTCGCCTTGCTGTGATTGATTGCACGTCGCAACTGACGCTTTTTCTCCTTGTGATCCGAGGACCTGAGCCTAACCTCCTCTTCCGTTCTAGCTCTCTGAGCCTTTCTCCTCAGCCGGAGACAATCTCTCCGGAGGTCAGCTATTTCGGCTGTCCACCAGTACATAGGATGTTTTCCATGAGGAACTCGCCTCCGAGGCATTGAGCGGTCGCAGGCTAGAGTGATTTAACGCAGAGTGGCGTCAACCAATGGCCCTGCCTCGTGAGGGCTTGCAGGCTCCCCCTCAACCTGCATTTGGAAACCTCCCAGGATGACCGCTGCAAATACTGCTTCGTCAATTCTCCCCATGTTCCAGCGCTGTGGTCTGTTAGTAATTGTTCTTTGGAGTTGCCTTGTCTCACGGACCACGAATACAATGTACTGATGGTCACTGTCCGTGTAGTCCTCGATCACATGCCAGCCTTCGACCAAAGCGGCCAAGCGCTCACAGGCAAAGGATACATCGGGAATGGTTTCTGAGTACCCCGGTCGGCGGAAAGTAGATGCCGAGCCAGCATTCAGAACAAGTAAGCCCGTTCTGGATGCAAACCCTAGCATGTCGCTTCCCCTCGAGTCAGGGTAAGGCATTCCCCACTCCGTTGCCTTAGCGTTGAAATCGCCACCAATCACTATGCGACCCGTCGTGTTCAGAACCGTATCCTCTAGGTCCGCCAATTTCGCTCGGAAATCCGCTATGGCCTCGTTGGGTGTCAGGTAAACACTTATAAAAGTGATATCCGCATGTTTCACCCATACGAACCCACGCCCGCGCCCATGATCTCGTACCGAAATTTTCGCTGGGTCAGGTATCCAGATGGCAGCCGTACCCAGCTCGTCCGAGAACCAAGAAGTGGTTCTGTCCTTATACTGCTCACTAATGAGCAGTATGTCGGAACTCTTCTCCCGGACAAGCTGATGCAGAAGGTCATCTGCCACTCGGCTTCGGTTTAGGTTTGCCTGGAGGACGCTGATCATTTCCCTGTCTCTTTGGCCTTTCTCAGAGCATCTCTGAACACCTTGCATAACCCTGTGCCTAGAGCGTGTTCTAGATTTCCATGATGCTCGCCCGCATCGGCACAGAGTATGCAGTGGGCTTTCTCTTTACAGGCCTTAGCGATATGTCCCTTCTTTCCGCAGCGGAGCAGGCTTTGCCTCGGTCAGGTCCCCTGCAAGAGCCAGCCATGTGACCGAAACTCAGACACCTGTAGCAATGTGTGACATCAGTCCTTGGCTTAACCCTGCAGTAAACCCATCCTACCTTGAGCCTTCCCTGCTTCAGCAGCTTTATGGCAGCTTGTTCGGCCAGGTCAACGATTGCAGCTCTCTGCCCCCAATTATTTTCCGTCGTCAGCCCAACCCTGAAAACCCCTATTTCCGGGATATCTCGCCGTATTGCGTCCTCCACTTCCACTTTTGTGACAACGCATTCCAAATCCCGAATCACAATAGTGCATTTTGGTTCAAGGCCATTTACTGTAGCCTTGTCCCCCAATACTCCTTTAATCGCTTCCCTGAAGGCTTCTCGATTTTTGGTTCCAGGACCTAGTTCTATTAGGAGACCTCCAGACCTGGTCTGCCGGACTCCTTTAATTTCAGTCCCCGACTCTTCTGGCTTAACTCCTCCTTTGATATCAGCCAGCACCTGAGCGTAGGAGCGTCCGTCGTTTGATCGTATAAGCACTGCGTCAGGTTTCGTTTTTTTCGAACTTCTCTGAGGCATTGCCGCGACAGTCTTAGCCACCATTTTCTCTGGAGGATTTTCAACTGCCGCCTTCAACAGACGCTTCTTCTTTGGTTGGACCTTTATCAACTCCAGTGTCTCTCGCTGGTTTTGCCCGGCTGCTTTTTTTTTCTTCTTTTTACGCCGATCGTCAGCCTGTTCAGCAGGGCTTGAGGCAGGCCGCTTTGTACTGGCTGTTTTCTCAACCCTTGTCTCCTTTTTTCTACAATCAACTTCGGCTTCTGTTTTTTTCCAACTTGCCCGGCAACTGACGATGACGTCCATCAGCTCCTCAAGTTCGGCCAGTCCGTGCTTAATTTTGTTTGAAATATTTTTTTGTATTTCTGGAACAACCTTCATTTCCCGTATCAGATCCACGCATCGCCGCATGGCGGTTTCCTCGTCCTCCCTCATCTTTTGCATGAAGGCTCTTCGAGGCAAGTTCGTTAGAATCTGATTTTCTTGCTCCTCAACCTGCACGATCATCGGTGCTGCCTCCACCGCTTCACGGCCCATCTCCGGTGCCTGTATTTGGTCACTCTGTCCCTTCATTCTTTTTGGTGTCTCTGTTGACACAAGCGCCGCCAGGGGAGACCTGGGCGTCTTCCCGCTCCTAGTAAAAGGAGCCGCATCCATTCCACTCTCCGCTCTATCTTCACACTCCATCTCTCTTTCATTTTTTTTGTTTCTTTTTTTTTCCATTTGGTTCCCACGAGTATCGCGGCAATAAAATGTCCACCACAGCAGAGGCCCGATACTGCGGTAAGGTCAGGAAAAAACTCTCTGAGGTGACCTGGTATCAGAGAGGCTCCGTTTGCGATAGCTAAGTATTACCCCCTTGCTACCAACTAGTCCGCTGGGCACGGGTCGCATCACACCACTGGATTAGGGGGGCTGGTAGTAGTTTGTACGCCGCTCAAGCATCATCCAATCTGGCATATGTAACCCTGCCAGGACCATATGCTCCCGGCAGCGTAGCATGATGAATCATTGCGAGCTAAGCCCCCAAACCACGTCAAGGTCACTACCATGTGGGGGATAATAATAATAATAATAATAATAATAATAATAATAATAATAATAATAACAATAATAATAATAATAATAATAATAATAATAATAATAATAATAATAATAATAATAATACTAATAATAATAATAATAATAATAATAATAATAATAATAATAATAATACTAATAATAATAATAATAATAATAATAATAATAATAATAATAATAATAATAATAATAACAATAATAATAATAATAATAATAAAAATAATAATAATAATAATAATAATCATAATAATAATAATAATAATGATAATACTAATAATAATAATAATAATAATAATAATAATAATAACAATAACAATAATAATAATAATAATAACAATAATAATAATATTAATAATAATAATAATAATAATAATAATAATCATAATAATAATAATAATAATAATAATAATAATAATAATAATAATAATAATAATAATAATAATAATAATAATAACAATAATAATAATAATAATAATAATAATAATAATAATAATAATAATACTAATAATAATAATAATAATAATAATAATAATAATAATAATAATAATAATAATAATAATAATAATAATAACAATAATAATAATAATAATAATAATAATATTAATAATAATAATAATAATAATAATAATCATAATAATAATAATAATAATAATAATAATAATAATAATAATAATAATAATAATAATAATAATAATAATAATAATAATAATAATATAACTAATAATAATAATAATAATACTAATAATAATAATAATAATAATAATAATAATAATAATAATAACACTAATAATAATAATAATAATACTAATCATAATAATAATAATAATAATAATAATAATAATAATAATAATAATAATAATAATAATAATAATAATAATAATAATAATAATAATAATAATAATAATAATAATAATAATAATAATAATAATAATAATAATAATAATAATAATAATAATAATAATAATAATAATAATAATAATAATAATAATAATAATAATACTAATAATAATAATAATAATAATAATAATAATAATAATAATAATAATAATAATAATAATAATACTAATAATAATAATAATAATAATAATAATAATAATAATAATAATAATAATAACAATAATAATAATAATAATAATAATAATAATAATAATAATAATAATATTAATAATAATAATAATAATAATAATAATCATAATAATAATAATAACAATAATAATAATAATAATAATAATAATAATAATAATAATAATACTAATAGTAATAATAATAATAATAATAATAATAATAATAATAATAATAATAATACTAATAATAATAATAATAATAATAATAATAATAATAATAATAATAATAATAATAATAATAATAATAATACTAATAATAATAATAATAATAATAATAATAATAATAATAATAATAATAATAATAATAACAATAATAATAATAATAATAATAATACTAATAATAATAATAATAATAATAATAATAATAATAATAATAATAATAATAATAATAATAACAATAATAATAATAATAATAATAATAATAATAATAATTTTTTTTTTTTTTTTTTTTTTTTTTGGTAGGTCGGTGGTGAAAACCTTTTATAGGTATCTTGAAGGGTCCGCACTTCAAGGGTATGTGAGACTCCCATGATCTTGTTCGGTCTACTCACCAAATACACCACCTCCTGTTCCCACGGTGAAACCAACCCGGAACCGCTTTCGCATTACTTCAAGTTGGGCCGTGCTTGTTCCTTTTTTTTAATTTTCTTTTATGATTCTTTTTCTAGGTCCTCTAAATATCTGAGCTCATTCTTCCTGCGTAGTATTAATTCTATGTATTTAGGTATTGTATTGTATATTTATATATTTTCCATAACGTCCGCTTCTAGCTGATTTTCTGATGCTGGTGCTCTAATTCTTTTCATTACAATTTTGTATCCAAGTCCCCAGGGATCATTGTTTACTTCTTCACACAAACTTTTCCAGTTTTTCATTTTACTCTTCTTTATTATAATTCGGAGCGTTTTTCTCGCTATTCTATATTCCTCTAGTTTGCTTGTTTCTGCTGCTCCATTTCTCTGTCGCTGTGCTATGCGGCGGAGACGCAAACATTTTCTTCTCAATTCCGCTATTTCTTCTGTCCACCAGTATACAGGGCATCTGTTTCTATTTCCAAACTTCTTGGGCATTGATTCTTCACAAGCTCTTGCGATGGTGTCCATAGTAACTTTCACCACTGCTTCTGCTCGTTCTCTGCCTGTTTCGTTCTGTGGCACTTGCATTACTCTTTCTAGATTTCTCCTTATTACACCGGCCATTTTTTCTTTATCCAGCTTATTGACGTTCCATGTACCTTCTCGCTGGTTGTTGCGATTTCTTTCTCTCCTTCTCGTGCATATTTCGAATTGTATATACTGATGATCGCTGCCAGTATAATCCTCTAGAACCATCCAGTTTTCTATGTTGTTAGCAAGTTCTTCTGTTGCTAGGGATATATCGGGTATAGTTTCGGTGTACCCGGGTCTCTTGAATGTGCTGGTATTTCCTGAGTTTAACACAATTAAATTTTGTCTTGCTACCATTTCCAAAATTTGCCTTCCCCTGTTATCTGTAACTGGCAATCCCCACTCCACTGCTTTAGCATTGAAGTCACCGGCGACTACTACATTTCCTCCTAGTTCTATTATCTCATCTTCTAATTGCTCCATTTTCTGTCGATATTCCTGTGCCGTTTGATTTGGAGTTAGGTAACAGCTTATTATTGTTTCTTTGCCGTTTGTGATCCATACAAACCCATTTCCGGCTCCATGGCTGTTAATTTGTATTTTCCCTTGATTTACTACCCAAATGGCTGCTGTACTTGTGACATCCGAGAACCAATTCTGATAATCTTTATTTTTGTACTGCTCGCTGATAATTACTACGTCGATATTCTTTTCTCGGACGAGCTGTAAAAGTAGATCATCGGCCGTTTTGCTCCTGTGCAAATTACCTTGTAAGAGCTTAATTATTTTTATGCTTTTTACTCTCCTCAAGTGCAGTTCGAAACACTCTACACAAACCGGATCCTGACACGTGCTCCAGACTTTCTGCTTTTATTTCTAGGGCTAGGTCCAATGCCATCGCCTTGAAGGCTGCTGCCTAGCCAAAGTCTGTAGGTTGGACCTCTTTGGTGTCGAGGTCCACCTTCTTTTTCCGCAGTATTTTCTGCGCAAAGAGTGACAAACTGTCCCACGCTCCCCTACCCTGTAAAATGTGGCCCACCACTGTGTCCGGAGAGAACCGCAGTACAACTTCCCTTAGCTGCACACGCTCTCGAGCCCACCTTTCACAGATGAAAAAAGTGTGCTCAGCATCATCGTGCATGTGGCAATATATGCACTCCGCTGAACGTGCCTTCCCCATCTTGTGCAGATAGGCCCGAAAGTATCCATGTCCACTCAGCAGCTGAGTGAAGTAGTAATCTACCTCTCCATGTCGTCGTTCTACTCATGGGGTAACGTCCCCGATGAGACGCCTCGTCCATATCCCTCGTTCCTCCAGTTCCCAGTTCTCCTGCCATTGCCGAAGCGTGCGATTCCGCTCTTCCTTCTGCACTGACTCTATATTTCCTTCGGCCTTTCTCCGGTATATCGCCTGACGCTCCCTTGCGAGTAGGGCAATTGGAATGACGCCAGCGATAACCAGGACAGCTGGCTCCGAGACAGTTCTGTAAGCAGACGCCACTCGCAACGCCGCCAGCCTTTGGACCCGACCCAGCCTTATCCGATAGCACTCCTTTGCGAGAGCATGACCCCATATCTCGGCACCATACAGCAAGACTGATTGGACCGCAGACATCAGTAGCCGCCTCCGACTCGATCTTGGTCCACCTATGTTGGCCATCAATCGAGCCAGCGCCATGACACCATTTGCGGCCCTGTCAGCAGTCTTCTTGATCTGCTCAAAGTAATTTAGCCTGCTGTCAATCATGATGCCGAGATATTTTACCGCCCGTCTTGTCTGCACCTCTTCTTCGCCGATGCGCATCTGGAGCTCAAGGTTCATCCTCCTTTTTGTCAGCACTACGACCTCCGTCTTGCTCAATGCCAACGACAGTCCGCGGCTGTCCATCCAAGAAAGGATGGACCGCATGGTCTGATTGAGCTTCAATTGGGCGAGCTCCACGTTTCGCGCTGCTATCAGCACGGCAACGTCGTCCGCATATCCGACCAGCATTGACTCATCCGGCATGTTTAATCGCAACAAACTGTCGTATGCGGCATTCCAAAGGTCGGGACCGAGGATTGAACCTTGTGCTGCACCTCCAGAGACAGTGATACTCCCTTGTCCTTCAGTCGTATCGAAGAGTACTGTACGGTCGTCAAGGTAGTCGCTGATCATTCTTAGCATATATTCCGGAACACGAAATTCCTGCTCTAGAGCTTGGAGCATGTCGCTCCATCTGGCCGAATTAAACGCATTTTTCACGTCTAAAGTCACAAGGAGGACTATACGACGTGAGTAATGGTTGTGGTCCTCGGCTCTGCTCATCGCAGATGTAACTTCCACAATGGCATCTGCTGTGGAACGACCAGCTCTGAAACCGTACTGATGCGGTTACAAACCTCCGGCTGCCTCGATGGCAGACAACAGCCTTGGCTTGAGTAACTTCTCTAGAACCTTTCCAGCAGTGTCCAGCATGCACAGCGGACGGTATGAGGAAGGTAGCTCCGGGTCTCCTTTCTCCTTGCTGATGAGTACCAGCCTAGCTGTCTTCCAACACTTGGGGAAAATTCCCGCTGAAAGACAGGCGTTGTACATACTCAACAGAATATTCGGATTATACCGAAAAACCAGCTTTAATATCTCTCCTTGGATACCGTCTGGACCTGGGGCCTTCTTGACCTTGAGGGATTGGATGGCCACTTCCAGCTCCTCCATTGTAAACGGAGAAGCGCCATCCCGGTTGTATACTCTAGAAGCTCGCCGGGAATGCACTAGAAAGAGGGCATTAACTAGATGCGTTGTGGTGCGCATATCCATGGGCGGAGGGGTTTTCAGTGCCCCAATTTCCTGGGTTACAATTTTGTAACCTAAACCCCATGGATCTGAGTTTATATCCTCTCTCAGCGCTTCCCAACATCTCGCCTTGCTGTGATTGATTGCACGTCGCAACTGGCGCTTTTTCTCCTTGTGATCCGAGGACCTGAGCCTAACCTCCTCTTCCGTTCTAGCTCTCTGAGCCTTTCTCCTCAGCCGGAGACAATCTCTCCGGAGGTCAACTATCCCGGCAGTCCACCAGTACATAGGCTGTTTTCCATGAGGAACTCGCCTCCGAGGCATTGAGCGGTCGCAGGCTAGAGTGATTTGACTCAGAGTGGCGTCAACCAATGGCCCTGCCTCGTGAGGGCTTGCAGGCTCCCCCTCGACCTGCATTTGGAAACCTCCCAGGATGACCGCTGCAAATACTGCTTCGTCAATTCTCCCCATGTTCCAGCGCTGTGGTCTGTTAGTAATTGTTCTTTGGAGTTGCCTTCTCTCACGGACCACGAATACAATGTACTGATGGTCACTGCCAGTGTAGTCTTCGACCAAATGCCAGCCTTCGACCAAAGCGGCCAAGCGCTCACAGGCAAAGGATACGTCGGGAATGGTTTCTAAGTAACCCGGTCGACGGAAAGTAGATGCCGAGCCAACATTCAGAACAAGTAAACCCGTTCTGGATGCAAACCCTAGCACCTCGCTTCCCCTCGAGTCAGGGTAAGGCATTCCCCACTCCGTTGCCTTAGCGTTGAAATCGCCACCAATCACTATGCGACCCGTCGTGTTCAGAACCGTATCCTCTAGGTCCGCCAATTTCGCTCGGAAATCCGCTATGGCCTCGTTGGGTGTCAGGTAAACACTTATAAAAGTGATATCCACATGTTTCACCCATACGAACCCACGCCCGCGCCCATGATCTCGTACCGAAATTTTCGCTGGGTCAGGTATCCAGATGGCAGCCGTACCCAGCTCGTCCGAGAACCAAGAAGTGGTTCTGTCCTTATACTGCTCACTAATGACCAGTATGTCGGAACTCTTCTCCCGGACAAGCTGATGCAGAAGGTCATCTGCCACTCTGCTTCGGTTTAGCTTTGCCTGGAGGACGCTGATCATTTCCCTGTCTCTTTGGCCTTTCTCAGAGCATCTCTGAACACCTTGCATAACCCTGTGCCTAGAGCGTGTTCTAGATTTCCATGATGCTCGCCCGCATCGGCACAGAGTATGCAGTGGGCTTTCTCTTTACAGGCCTTAGCGATATGTCCCTTCTTTCCGCAGCGGTAGAAGGTTTTGCCTCGGTCAGGTCCCCTGGAAGAGCCAGCCATGTAACCGAAACTCAGACACCTGTAGCAATGTGTGACATCAGTCCTTGGCTTAACCCTGCAGAAAACCCATCCTACCTTGAGCCTTCCCTGCTTCAGCAGCTTTATGGCAGCTTGTTCGGCCAGGTCATCGATTGCAGCTCTCTGCCCCCAATTATTTTCCGTCGTCAGCCCAACCCTGAAAGCCCCTATTTCCGGGATATCTCGCCGTATTGCGTCCTCCACTTCCACTTTTGTGGCAACGCATTCCAAATCCCGAATCACAATAGAGCATTTTGGCTCAAGGCCATTTACTGTAGCCTTGTCCCCCAATACTCCTTTAATCGCTTCCCTGCAGCCTTCTCGATTTTTGGTTCCAGGACCTAGTTCTATTAGGAGACCTCCAGACCTGGTCTGCCGGACTCCTTTAATTTCAGTCCCCGACTCTTCTGGCTTAACTCCTCCTTTGATATCAGCCAGCACCTGAGCGTAGGAGCGTCCGTCGTTTGATCGTATAAGCACTGCGTCAGGTGGTTTCGTTTTTTTCGAACTTCTCTGAGGCATTGCCGCGACAGTCTTAGCCACCATTTTCTCTGGAGGATTTTCAACTGCCGCCTTCAACAGACGCTTCTTCTTTGGTTGGACCTTTATCCACTCCAGTGTCTCTCGCTGGTTTTGCCCGGCTGCTTTGTTTTTCTTCTTTTTACGCCGATCGTCAGCCTGTTCAGCAGGGCTTGAGGCAGGCCGCTTTGTACTGGCTGTTATCTCAACCCTTGTCTCCTTTTTTCTACAATCAACTTCGGCTTCTGTTTTTTTCCAACTTGCCCGGCAACTGACGATGACGTCCATCAGCTCCTCAAGTTCGGCCAGTCCGTGCTTAATTTTGTTTGAAATATTTTTTTGTATTTCTGGAACAACCTTCATTTCCCGTATCAGATCCACGCATCGCCGCATGGCGGTTTCCTCGTCCTCCCTCATCTTTTGCATGAAGGCTCTTCGAGGCGAGTTCGTTAGAATCTGATTTTCTTGCTCCTCAACCTGCACGATCATCGGTGCTGCCTCCACCGCTTCACGGCCCATCTCCGGTGCCTGCATTTGGTCACTATGTCCCTTCATTCTTTTTGGTGTCTCTGTTGACACAAGCGCCGCCAGGGGAGACCTGGGCGTCTTCCCGCTCCTGGTTAAAGGAGCCGCATCCATTCCACTCTCCGCTCTATCTTCACACTCCATCTCTCTTTAATTTTTTTTGTTTCTTTTTTTTTCCATTTGGTTCCCACGAGTATCGCGGCAATAAAATGTCCACCACAGCAGAGGCCCGATACTGCGGTAAGGTCAGGAAAAAACTCTCTGAGGTGACCTGGTATCAGAGAGGCTCCGTTTGCGATAGCTAAGTATTACCCCCTTGCTACCAACTAGTCCACTGGGCACGGGTTGCATCACACCACTGGATTAGGGGGGCTGGTAGTAGTTTGTACGCCGCTCAAGCATCATCCAATCTGGCATAGGTAACCCTGCCAGGACCATATGCTCCCGGCAGCGTAGCATGATGAATCATTGTATATAATAATAATAATAATAATAATAATAATAATAATAATAAAAATAATAATAATAATAATAATAATAATAATAATAATTTTTTTTTTTTTTTTTTCGTAGGTCGGTGGTGAAAACCTTTTATAGGTATCTTAAAGGGTCCGCACTTCAAGGGTATGTCAGACTCCCATGATCTTGTTCGGTCTACTCACCAAATACACCACCTCCTTTTTCCACGATGAAACCAACCCGGAACCGCTTTCGCATTACTTCAAGTTGTGCCGTGCTTGTTCGTTTTTTTAATTTTCTGTTATGATTCTTCTTCTAGGTCCTCTAAATATCAGAGCTGTTTCTTCCTACGTATTATTAATTCTATGTACTTAGCTATTGCATTCTATTTTTTAACTATACACTCTTCTCATAACTTGATTCAGCCTAATCTGTGATTCTGCTATATCCCGTGCCGTTATAATAGCTGCTATATCATCAGCATAACCTACTAGCTGTATATTTTCAGGCATTTCCATACATAATAGACTGTTGTACAGAACATTCCATAGTTCTGGTCCTAGTATTGATCCTTGTGCTACTCCTGCTGTAAGATCCTTTATCCTCTTTCCATCTACCGTGTTGTATATCAATTTTCGCTCGCTTAAGTAATCTATTAGAACTTTCAGAAGGTACGTAGGTATAGTAAACTTATTTTGTAATGCGTCTATGATGTCAGTCCATCTTGCCGAATTAAAGGCATTTTTGACATCCAAGGTAACAAGTAGAACTATTTTCCTCGAATGATGTGTTTCCATTCGTGTGGCTTCCGCAGTTTCTGTTACCACCTTGATAGCGTCAACGGTCGATCTTCCCTTTCTGAACCCGTACTGTGTGTTCGCTAATCCACCAGCTGTATGAATTGCTGCTTGCAGTCTTGTTTTTATTAACCTTTCGAAGAGTTTTCCGGCCGTATCTAACATACATAGTGGCCTGTATGACGATGCTGCTCCTCTTACTCCTTTACCTTTGTCAATTAAAACCAGTCTTGCTTCTTTCCACCTTTTGCTGAATACTCCTTCTTTTAGGCAGCAATTATACATATTCAGCATCATTTGTGGATTATTCGAAGCTACTAATTTGATGACCTCTGCTGGTATTCTATCAGGTCCGGGGGCTTTCTTGTTTTTCATAGATTTTACTGCATCTTCTAGTTCTATTTGTGTAAAAATTGGGGCTTCTCCTGGTTCTTCGTGCCTCTGCAATACATTTCTTCTAGGGTGTGTAGGAAAAAGTGTGTTTACAATATTTTCCATAACGTCCGCTTCTAGCTGATTTTCTGATGCTGGTGCTCAGATTCTTTTCATTACAATTTTGTATCCAAGTCCATAGGGATCATTGTTTATTTCTTCACACAAACTTTTCCAGTTTTTCATTTTACTCTTCTTTATTATAATTGGGAGCGTTTTTCTCGCTATTCTATATTCCTCTAGTTTGCTTGTTTCTGCTGCTCCATTTCTCTGTCGCTGTGCTATGCGGCGGAGACGCAAACATTTTCTTCTCAATTCCGCTATTTCTTCTGTCCACCAATATACAGGGCATCTGTTTCTATTTCCAAACTTCTTGGGCATTGATTCTTCACGAGCTCTTGCGATGGTGTCCATAGTAACTTTCACCACTGCTTCTGCTCGTTCTCTGCCTGTTTCGTTCTGTGGCACTTGCATTACTCTTTCTAGATTTCTCCTTATTACACCGGCCATTTTTTCTTTATCAAGCTTATTGACGTTCCATGTACCTTCTCGCTGGTTGTTGCGATTTCTTTCTCTCCTTCTCGTGCATATTTCGAATTGTATATACTGATGATCGCTGCCAGTATAATCCTCTAGAACCATCCAGTTTTCTTTATTGTTAGCAAGTTCTTCTGTTGCTAGGGATATATCGGGTATAGTTTCGGTGTACCTGGGTCTCCTGAATGTGCGGGTATTTCCTCAGTTTAACACAATCAAATTTTGTCTTGCTACCATTTCCAAAATTTGCCTTCCCCTGTTATCTGTAACGGGCAATCCCCACTCCACTGCTTTAGCATTTAAGTCACCGGCGACTACTACATTTCCTCCTAGTTCTATTATCTTATCTTCTAATTGCTCCATTTTATTGTAACAGCTTATTATTGTTTCTTTGCCGTTTGTGATCCATACAAACCCATTTCCGGCTCCATGGCTGTTAATTTGTACTTTCCCTTGATTTACTACCCAGATGGCTGCTGTACTTGTGACATCCGAGAACCAATTCTGATAATCTTTATTTTTGTACTGCTCGCTGATAAATACTACATCGATATTCTTTTCTCGGACGAGCTGTAAAAGTAGATCATCGGCCGTTTTGCTCCTGTGCAAATTACCTTGTAAGAGCTTAATTATTTTTATGCCTTTTACTCTCCTCAAGTGCAGTTCGAAACACTCTACACAAACCGGATCCTGACACGTGCTCCAGACTTTCTGCTTTTATTTCTGCACACAAAAAGCACCTTGCCTTTTGTTTACAGTTTTTGACTGTGTGTCCTTTTTGTCTGCACTTGTAGCAGCATTCTCTACGATCTTCATATTTGCATTGCCTCCTTAAGTGGCCGAAGTTAAGGCATTTGTAGCATCGCTTAACTTCTGTTAGCTCCCTAATTCTGCATTTGATCATCCAATTTCTATTTTCGATGTTACCAGTAATTTTTTGGCATCGAATTCTTCAATAACTACAACCGCAGTTATCTGTTCCCTGCCATTTGGTGCTGTCAAATGTATTTTGCATTCGACAACTTCCGTTAACTCCTTATTTACAGCCTTTTGAACTTCCTCAACGGTTGTTACACATTCCAAGGCTTTAATCTCTATCGCAGTCTTTGATGTGAGATTCCTTACACTAGCCGAAGTCCCTAGAGCTTCCTGTAACTCCTTGGTGAATTTACCTTTTTCTTTCGGGCCTTTCCCCATTTCCAGCAGCACATCCCCATTTTGAGTTCTGCGGATTCCTCTGATTTCCATCTCTGTTTTTTCAGGGTTTACCCTTCCTTTTATTTCCTTTAGGATTTCAGCGTAAGTCTTCCCTGTGGTCGGTTTTATCAGTATTGCTTCTGATCGGGGCCTTGTACTCTTCTGCTTTTCCGAGTGTGGCATCTTACTTCTTCCCTTCCGTGTTCTTTGGCTACTCGCTGCTTCTTTTTTTCCTGGCAGTACTTTACCTTCGTTCAATCTGGGTTGTCGCTGCGCTGAAATTCTATTTTGCACAAGAGTCCAGCCACTTTCTTCTGCTTCTCTTCCTTTCTTGTATGCAGGAGGGGTGTCGGAGGGGTGTCGACCATGCTCATCTGCATAGATCTCTCTGCCTCGTTTCTTTCCATTTGCGGAGGTTAATGCTGTATTTTGCTCTCCTATGCTGGGGATTTCGCTGGTATAATAATAATAATAATAATGATAATAACGATAATAATGATAATAATGATAATAATGATAATAATAATAATAATAATAATAATAATTTTTTTTTTTTTTAGAAAGGAAAATCCTTTATGGATGAAGGGAGCACGTGCGTCCAACAATGTCGGAGTCTCCCATATTGGGCATACCGACTAAAAAACCTCCCGCTCTCCACGGACACTAGACTGGAACCGTTTGTCACATTACTACGGGCTAGGTCCAATGCCATCGCCTTGAAGGCTGCTGCCTAGCCAAAGTCTGTAGGTTGGAACCTCTGTGGTGTCTAGGTCCTATTTTCTGCGCAAAGAGTGAGAAACTGTCCCACGCTCCCCTACCCTGTAAAATGTGGTCCACCACTGTGTCCTGAGAGAACCGCGGTACAACTTCCCTTAGCTGCATACGCTCTCGAGCACACCTTTCAAAGATGAAAAAAGTGTGCTCAGCATCATCGAGCATGTGGCAATATAATAATAATAATAATAATAATAATAATAATAATAATAATAATAATAATAATAATAATAATATTAATAATAATAATAATAATAATAATAATAATAATAATAATAATAATAATAATAATAATAATAATGATAATAATAATAATAATAATAATAATAATAATAATAATAATAATAATAATAATAATAATAATAATAATAGTAATAATAATAATAATAATAATAATAATAATAATAATAATTATAATAATAATAATAATAATAATAATAATAATAATAATAATAATAATAATAATAATAATAATAATAATAATAATAATAATAATAATAATAATAATAATAATAATAATAATAATAATAATAATAATAATAATAATAATAATAATAATAATAATAATAATAATAATAATGCTAATAATAATAATAATAATAATAATAATGCTAATAATAATAATAATAATACTAATCAAAATAATAATAATAATAATAATAATAATAATTTTTTTTTTTTTTTTTTTTTTTCGTAGGTCGGTGGTGAAAACCTTTTATAGGTATCTTGAAGGGTCCGCACTTCAAGGGTATGTGAGACTCCCATGATCTTGTTCGGTCTACTCACCAAATACACCACCTCCTTTTCCCACGGTGAAACCAACCCGGAACCGCTTTCGCATTACTTCAAGTTGGGCCGTGCTTGTTCCTTTTTTTTAAATTTTCTTTTATGATTCTTCTTCTAGGTCCTCTAAATATCTGAGCTCTTTCTTCCTGCGTAGTATTAATTCTATGTATTTAGCTATTGCATTCCATTTTTCTTGGTTTTCAAGCATTACAGAAATTATATTTTCTGATGTTAATTCTCCTACTGCTACTATTAAAGATTCTCTTTCTGTTTCTGCTAAATCACATTCGAAAAAAGTGTGATGCGCTGTGTCATGTGTTGCGCTGCAGTGACTGCATCCTGGATTGTTTACTTTGCCCATCTTGTAGAGGTAGGATCGAAAATATCCGTGGCCTGATAGGAACTGAGTGATGTAAAAATTTACTTCTCCATGGTGTCGGTTAAACCAGACTTCTACTTGTGGGATTAATCTAGCCGTCCATCGCCCGTGCTGATCATTACTCCAGTGTTCTTGCCATCTTGTCATCGTGTACCTTCTTTCCTCTTCTACAATGACATCTCGGCTCGTTGCTTGATCCCTTATATATATATTTCTTCGTTCTTGCGCTAGCAAATCAATCGGAATCACGCCCGCGATTACCATGACCGCCGAATGTTAAACTGTTCGATAGGAGCACGCGACTCGGAGAGCCCCTCTTCGTTGCACCGCTGCTATGCGTTTTTTACAATACCTCTTGTCCATCGCATGTGCCCAGATTTCAGCTCCGTATAGAAGGATTGATTCTGCGGTTTTCATAATGATTCGTCTTTTTTCTGGTTTGGGTCCTCCAATGTTTGCCATAAGTTTGCTTAGCTTGATTGTAGCTTCTGCTGCTTTATCTGCTACTTTTTCGATTTGTTGCCAAAATGTTAGCCTTGTATCAATAGTAACTCCTAAGTAATTTGCTGATTCGTTGGTCATTATTGTTTCTGGACCTACTTGCATTGGAATTATAGTTGGTATTCTTTTCTTACATTTATTTGAAGGGGACCTGACCGAGGCAAAGCCTGCTACCGCTGCGGAAAGAAGGGACATATCGCTAAGGCCTGTAAAGAGAAAGCCCACTGCATACTCTGTGCCGCTCCGGGCGAGCATCATGGAAATCTAGAACACGCTCTAGGCACAGGGTTATGCAAGGTGTTCAGAGATGCTCTGAGAAAGTCCAAAGAGACAGGGAAATGATCAGCGTCCTCCAGGCAAACCTAAACCGAAGCCGAGTGGCAGATGACCTTCTGCATCAGCTTGTTCGGGAGAAGAGTTCCGACATACTGCTCATTAGTGAGCAGTATAAGGACAGAACCACTTCTTGGTTCTCGGACGAGCTGGGTACGGCTGCCATCTGGATACCTGACACAGCGAAAATTTCGGTACGAGATCATGGGGGCGGGCGTGGGTTCGTATGGGTGAAACATGCGGATATCACTTTTATAAGTGTTTACCTGACACACAACGAGGCCATAGCGGATTTCCGAGTGAAATTGGCGGACCTTGAGGATACGGTTCTGATCACGACGGGTCGGATAGTGATTGGTGGCGATTTCAACGCTAAGGCAACGGAGTGGGGAATGCCTTACCCTGACTCGAGGGGAAGCGAGGTGCTAGGGTTTGCATCCAGAACGGGTTTACTTGTTCTGAATGTTGGCTCGGCATCTACTTTTCGTCGACCGGGGTACTCAGAAACCATTCCCGACGTATCCTTTGACTGTGAGCGCTTGGCCGCTTTGGTCGAAGGCTGGCATGTGTTCGAGCACTACACGGGCAGTGACCATCAGTACATCCACACACAACGCATCTAGTTAATGCCCTCTTTCCAGTGCATTCCCAGCGAGCTGCTAGAGTATAAAACCGGGATGGCGCTTCTCCGTTTACAATGGAGGAGCTGGAAGTGGCCATCCAATCCCTCAAGGTCAAGAAGGCCCCAGGTCCAGACGGTATCCAAGGAGAGGTATTGAAGCTGGTTTTTCGGTATAATCCGAATATTCTGTTGAGTATGTACAACGCCTGTCTTTCAGCGGGAATTTTCCCCAAGTGTTGGAAGACAGCTAGGCTGGTACTTATCAGCAAGGAGAAAGGAGACCCGGAGCTACCTTCCTCACACCGTCCGCTGTGCATGCTGGACACTGCTGGAAAGGTCCTAGAGAAGTTACTCAAGCCAAGGCTGTTGTCTGCCATCGAGGCAGCCGGAGGTTTGTCACGGCATCAGTACGGTTTCAGGGCTGGTCGTTCCACAGCTGATGCCATTGTGGAAGTCACATCTGCGATGAGCAAAGCCGAGGTCCACAACCATTTTTCACGTCGTATAGTCCTCCTTGTGACGTTAGACGTGAAAAATGCGTTTAATTCGGCCAGATGGAGCGACATGCTTCAAGCTCTAGAGCAGGAATTTCGTGTTCCAGAATATCTGCTAGGAATGATCAGCGACTACCTTGACGACCGTACTGTACTCTTCGATACGGCTGAAGGACAAGGGAGTATCACGGTCTCTGGAGGTGCAGCGCAAGGTTCAATCCTCGGCCCTGACCTTTGGAATGCCCCATACGATAGTCTGTTGCGCTTAAACATGCCGGATGAGTCAATGCTCGTCGGATATGCGAACGACGTTGCCGTGCTGATAGCAGCGCCAAACGTGGAGCTCGCCCAACTAAAGCTCAATCAAACCATGCGGTCCATCCTTTCTTGGATGGACAGCCGCGGACTGTCGTTGGCATTGAGCAAGACGGAGGTCGTAGTGCTGACAAAAAGGAGGATGAACCTTGAGCTCCAGATGCGCATCGGCGAAGAAGAGGTGCAGACAAAACGGGCGGTAAAATATCTCGGCATCATGATTGACAGCAGGCTAAATTACTTTGAGCAGATCAAGAAGACTGCTGACAGGGCCGCAAATGGTGTCATGGCGCTGGCTCGATTGATGGCCAACATAGGTGGACCAAGATCGAGTCGGAGGCGGCTACTGATGTCTGCGGTCCAGTCAGTCTTGCTGTATGGTGCCGAGATATAGGGTCATGCTCTCGCAAAGGAGTGCTATCGGATAAGGCTGGGTCGGGTCCAAAGGCTGGCGGCGTTGCGAGTGGCGTCTGCTTACAGAACTGTATCGGAGCCAGCTGTCCTGGTTATCGCTGGCGTCATCCCAATTGCACTACTTGCAAGGGAGCGTCAAGCGATATACCGGCGAAAGGCCGAAGAAAATATAGAGTCAGTGCAGCAGGAAGAGCGGAATAGCACGCTTCGGCAATGGCAGGAGAACTGGGAACTGGAGGAACGACGGATATGGACGAGGCGGCTCATCGGGGAGGTTACCCCATGGGTAGAACGTCGACATGGAGAGGTAGATTACTACTTCACTCAGCTGCTGAGTGGACATGGATACTTTCGGGCCTATCTGCACAAGATGGGGAAGGCACGTTCAGCGGAGTGCATATATTGCCACATGCACGATGATGCTGAGCACACTTTTTTCATCTGTGAAAGGTGGGCTCGAGAGCGTATGCAGCTAAGGGAAGTTGTACCGCGGCTCTCTCCGGACACAGTTGTGGACCACATTTTACAGGATAGGGGAGCGTGGGACAGTTTGTCACTCTTTTCGCAGAAAATACTGCGGAAAAAGAAGGTGGACCTAGACACCACAGAGGTCCAACCTACAGACTTTGGCTAGGCAGCAGCCTTCAAGGCGAAGGCATTGGATCTAGCCCGAAGTAATGTGACAAACGGTTCCAGGCTAGTGTCCGTGGAGAGCGGAAGGTTTTTTAGTCGGTATGCCCAAAAAAAAAAAAAATTATTATTATTATTATTATTATTATTATTATTATTATTATTATTATTATTATTATTATTATTATTATTATTATTATTATTATTATTATTATTATTATTATTATTATTATTATTATTATTATTATTATTATTATTATTATTATTATTATTATTATTATTATTATTATTATTATTATTATTATTATTATTATTATTATTATTATTATTATTATTATTATTATTATTATTATTATTATTATTATTATTATTATTATTATTATTATTATTATTATTATTATTATTATTATTATTATTATTATTATTATTATTATTATTATTATTATTATTATTATTATTGTTATTATTATTATTATTATTATTATTATTATTATTATTATTATTATTATTATTATTATTATTATTATTATTATTATTATTATTATTATTATTATTATTATTATTATTATTATTATTATTATTATTATTATTATTATTATTATTATTATTATTATTATTATTATTATTATTATTATTATTATTATTATTATTATTATTATTATTATTATTATTATTATTATTATTATTATTATTATTATTATTATTATTATTATTATTATTATTATTATTATTATTATTATTATTATTATTATTATTATTATTATTATTATTATTATTATTATTATTATTATTATTATTATTATTATTATTATTATTATTATTATTATTATTATTATTATTATTATTATTATTATTATTATTATTATTATTATTATTATTATTATTATTATTATTATTATTATTATTATTATTATTATTATTATTATTATTATTATTATTATTATTATTATTATTATTATTATTATTATTATTATTATTATTATTATTATTATTATTATTATTATTATTATTATTATTATTATTATTATTATTATTATTATTATTATTATTATTATTATTATTATTATTATTATTATTATTATTATTATTATTATTATTATTATTATTATTATTATTATTATTATTATTATTATTATTATTATTATTATTATTATTATTATTATTATTATTATTATTATTATTATTATTATTATTATTATTATTATTATTATTATTATTATTATTATTATTATTATTATTATTATTATTATTATTATTATTATTATTATTATTATTATTATTATTATTATTATTATTATTATTATTATTATTATTATTATTATTATTATTATTATTATTATTATTATTATTATTATTATTATTATTATTATTATTATTATTATTATTATTATTATTATTATTATTATTATTATTATTATTATTATTATTATTATTATTATTATTATTATTATTATTATTATTATTATTATTATTATATTATTATTATTATTATTATTATTATTATTATTATTATTATTATTATTATTATTATTATTATTATTATTATTATTATTATTATTATTATTATTATTATTATTATTATTATTATTATTATTATTATTATTATTATTATTATTATTATTATTATTATTATTATTATTATTATTATTATTATTATTATTATTATTATTATTATTATTATTATTATTATTATTATTATTATTATTATTATTATTATTATTATTATTATTATTATTATTATTATTATTATTATTATTATTATTATTATTATTATTATTATTATTATTATTATTATTATTATTATTATTATTATTATTATTATTATTATTATTATTATTATTATTATTATTATTATTATTATTATTATTATTATTATTATTATTATTATTATTATTATTATTATTATTATTATTATTATTATTATTATTATTATTATTATTATTATTATTATTATTATTATTATTATTATTATTATTATTATTATTATTATTATTATTATTATTATTATTATTATTATTATTATTATTATTATTATTATTATTATTATTATATTATTATTATTATTATTATTATTATTATTATATTATTATTATTATTATTATTATTATTATTATTATTATTATTATTATTATTATTATTATTATTATTATTATTATTATTATTATTATTATTATTATTATTATTATTATTATTATTATTATTATTATTATTATTATTATTATTATTATTATTATTATTATTATTATTATTATTATTATTATTATTATTATTATTATTATTATTATTATTATTATTATTATTATTATTATTATTATTATTATTATTATTATTATTATTATTATTATTATTATTATTATTATTATTATTATTATTATTATTATTATTATTATTATTATTATTATTATTATTATTATTATTATTATTATTATTATTATTATTATTATTATTATTATTATTATTATTATTATTATTATTATTATTATTATTATTATTATTATTATTATTATTATTATTATTATTATTATTATTATTATTATTATTATTATTATTATTATTATTATTATTATTATTATTATTATTATTATTATTATTATTATTATTATTATTATTATTATTATTATTATTATTATTATTATTATTATTATTATTATTATTATTATTATTATTATTATTATTATTATTATTATTATTATTATTATTATTATTATTATTATTATTATTATTATTATTATTATTATTATTATTATTATTATTATTATTATTATTATTATTATTATTATTATTATTATTATTATTATTATTATTATTATTATTATTATTATTATTATTATTATTATTATTATTATTATTATTATTATTATTATTATTATTATTATTATTATTATTATTATTATTATTATTATTATTATTATTATTATTATTATTATTATTATTATTATTATTATTATTATTATTATTATTATTATTATTATTATTATTATTATTATTATTATTATTATTATTATTATTATTATTATTATTATTATTATTATTATTATTATTATTATTATTATTATTATTATTATTATTATTATTATTATTATTATTATTATTATTATTATTATTATTATTATTATTATTATTATTATTATTATTATTATTATTATTATTATTATTATTATTATTATTATTATTATTATTATTATTATTATTATTATTATTATTATTATTATTATTATTATTATTATTATTATTATTATTATTATTATTATTATTATTATTATTATTATTATTATTATTATTATTATTATTATTATTATTATTATTATTATTATTATTATTATTATTATTATTATTATTATTATTTCTGTTATTATTATTATTATTATTATTATTATTATTATTATTATTATTATTATTATTATTATTATTATTATTATTATTATTATTATTATTATTATTATTATTATTATTATTATTATTATTATTATTATTATTATTATTATTATTATTATTATTATTATTATTATTATTATTATTATTATTATTATTATTATTATTATTATTATTATTCCCCCACATGGTAGTGACCTTGACGTGATGTGGGGGCTTAGCTCGCAATGATTCATCATGCTACGCTGCCGGGAGCATATGGTCCTGGCAGGGTTACCTATGCCAGATTGGATGATGCTTGAGCAGCGTACAAACTACTACCAGCCCCCCTAATCCAGTGGTGTGATGCGACCCGTGCCCAGTGGACTAGTTGGTAGCAAGGGGGTAATACTTAGCTATCGCAAACGGAGCCTCTCTGATACCAGGTCACCTCAGAGAGTTTTTTCCTGACCTTACCCCAGTATCGGGCCTCTGCTGTGGTGGACATTTTATTGCCGCGATACTCGTGGGAACCAAATGGAAAAAAAAAGAAACAAAAAAAATGAAAGAGGGATGGAGTGTGAAGATAGAGCGGAGAGTGGAATGGATGCGGCTCCTTTTACCAGGAGCGGGAAGACGCCCAGGTCTCCCCTGGCGGCGCTTGTGTCAACAGAGACACCAAAAAGAATGAAGGGACAGAGTGACCAAATACAGGCACCGGAGATGGGCCGTGAAGCGGTGGAGACAGCACCGATGATCGTGCAGGTTGAGGAGCAAGAAAATCAGATTCTAACGAACTCGCCTCGAAGAGCCTTCATGCAAAAGATGAGGGAGGACGAGGAAACCGCCATGGGGCGATGCGTGGATCTGATACGGGAAATGAAGGTTGTTCCAGAAATACAAAAAAATATTTCAAACAAAATTAAGCACGGACTGGCCGAACTTGAGGAGCTGATGGACGTCATCGTCAGTTGCCGGGCAAGTTGGAAAAAAACAGAAGCCGAAGTTGATTGTAGAAAAAAGAAGACAAGGGTTGAGATAACAGCCAGTACAAAGCGGCCTGCCTCAAGCCCTGCTGAACAGGCTGACGATCGGCGTAAAAACAAGAAAAAAAAAGCAGCCGGGCAAAACCAGCGAGAGACACTGGAGTGGATAAAGGTCCAACCAAAGAAGAAGCGTCTGTTGAAGGCGGCAGTTGAAAATCCTCCAGAGAAAATGGTGGCTAAGACTGTCGCGGCAATGCCTCAGAGAAGTTCGAAAAAAACGAAACCTGACGCAGTGCTTATACGATCAAACGACGGACGCTCCTACGCTCAGGTGCTGGCTGATATCAAAGGAGGAGTTAAGCCAGAAGAGTCGGGGACTGAAATTAAAGGAGTCCGGCAGACCAGGTCTGGAGGTCTCCTAATAGAACTAGGTCCTGGAACCAAAAATCGAGAAGCCTTCAGGGAAGCGATTAAAGGAGTATTGGGGGACAAGGCTACAGTAAATGGCCTTGAACCAAAATGCACTATTGTGATTCGGGATTTGGAATGCGTTGCCACAAAAGTGGAAGTGGAGGACGCAATACGGCGAGATATCCCGGAAATAGGGGTTTTCAGGGTTGGGCTGACGACGGAAAATAATTGGGGGCAGAGAGCTGCAATCGTTGGCCTGGCCGAACAAGCTGCCATAAAGCTGCTGAAGCAGGGAAGGCTCAAGGTAGGATGGGTTTACTGCAGGGTTAAGCCAAGGACTGATGTCACACTTTGCTACAGGTGTCTGAGTTTCGGTCACATGGCTGGCTCTTGCAGGGGACCTGACCGAGGCAAAGCCTGCTACCGCTGCGGAAAGAAGGGACATATCGCTAAGGCCTGTAAAGAGAAAGCCCACTGCATACTCTGTGCCGATGCGGGCGAGCATCATGGAAATCTAGAACACGCTCTAGGCACAGGGTTATGCAAGGTGTTCAGAGATGCTCTGAGAAAGGCCAAAGAGACAGGGAAATGATCAGCGTCCTCCAAGCAAACCTAAACCGAAGCCGAGTGGCAGATGACCTTCTGCATCAGCTTGTCCGGGAGAGGAGTTCCGACATACTGCTCATTAGTGAGCAGTATAAGGACAGAACCACTTCTTGGTTCTCGGACGAGCTGGGTACGGCTGCCATCTGGATACCTGACCCAGCAAAAATTTCGGTACGAGATCATGGGCGCGGGCGTGGGTTCGTATGGGTGAAACATGCGGATATCACTTTTATAAGTGTTTACCTGACACCCAACGAGGCCATAGCGGATTTCCGAGCGAAATTGGCGGACCTAGAGGATACGATTCTGAACACGACGGGTCGCATAGTGATTGGTGGCGATTTCAACGCTAAGGCAACGGAGTGGGGAATGCCTTACCCTGACTCGAGGGGAAGCGACGTGCTAGGGTTTGCATCCAGAACGGGCTTACTTGTTCTGAATGCTGGCTCGGCATCTACTTTCCGTCGACCGGGGTACTCAGAAACCATTCCCGACGTATCCTTTGCCTGTGAGCGCTTGGCCGCTTTGGTCGAAGGCTGGCATGTGATCGAGGACTACACGGGCAGTGACCATCAGTACATTGTATTCGTGGTCCGTAAAAGAAGGCAACTCCAAAGAACAATTACTAACAGACCACAGCGCTGGAACATGGGGAGAATTGACTAAGCAGTATTTGCAGCGGTCATCCTGGGAGGTTTCCAAGTGCAGGTCGAGGCGGAGCCTGCAAGCCCTCACGAGGCAGGGCCATTGGTTGACGTCACTCTGCGTCAAATCACTCTAGCCTGCGACAGCTCAATGCCTCGGAGGCGAGTTCCTCATGGAAAACAGCCTATGTACTGGTGGACAGCCGAGATAGCTGACCTCCGGAGAGATTGTCTCCGGCTGAGGAGAAAGGCTCAGAGAGCTAGAACGGAAGAGGAGGTTAGGCTCAGGTCCTCGGATCACAAGGAGAAAAAACGCCAGTTGCGACGTGCAATCAATCACAGCAAGGCGAGATGCTGGGAAGCGCTGAGAGAGGATATAAACTCAGATCCATGGGGTTTAGGTTACAAAATTGTCGCATCTAGTTAATGCCCTCTTTCCAGTGCATTCCCAGCGAGCTGCTAGAGTATACAACCGGGATGGCGCTTCTCCGTTTACAATGGAGGAGCTGGAAGTGGCCATCCAATCCCTCAAGGTCAAGAAGGCCCCAGGTCAAGACGGTATCCAAGGAGAGATATTAAAGCTGGTTTTTCGGTATAATCCGAATATTCTGTTGAGTATGTACAACGCCTGTCTTTCAGCTGGAATTTTCCCCAAGTGTTGGAAGACAGCTAGGCTGGTACTTATCAGCAAGGAGAAAGGAGACCCGGAGCTACCTTCCTCATACCGTCCGCTGTGCATGCTGGACACTGCTGGAAAGGTTCTAGAGAAGTTACTCAAGCCAAGGCTGTTGTCTGCCATCGAGGCAGCCGGAGGTTTGTCACCGCATCAGTACGGTTTCAGAGCTGGTCGTTCCACAGCAGATGCCATTGTGGAAGTTACATCTGCGATGAGCAGAGCCGAGGACCACAACCATTTTTCACGTCGTATAGTCCTCCTTGTGAATTTAGACGTGAAAAATGCGTTTAATTCGGCCAGATGGAGCGACATGCTTCAAGCTCTAGAGCAGGAATTTCGTGTTCCAGAATATCTGCTAGGAATGATCAGCGACTACCTTGACGACCGTACTGTACTCTTCGATACGGCTGAAGGACAAGGGAGTATCACGGTCTCTGGAGGTGCAGCGCAAGGTTCAATCCTCGGTCCTGACCTTTGGAATGCCGCATACGATAGTCTGTTGCGCTTAAACATGCCGGATGAGTCAATGCTCGTCGGATATGCGGACGACGTTGCCGTGCTGATAGCAGCGCGAAACGTGGAGCTCGCCCAACTGAAGCTCAATCAAACCATGCGGTCCATCCTTTCTTGGATGGACAGCCGCGGACTGTCGTTGGCATTGAGCAAGACGGAGGTTGTAGTGCTGACAAAAAGGAGGATGAACCTTGAGCTCCAGATGCACATCGGCGAAGAAGAGGTGCAGACAAAACGGGCGGTAAAATATCTCGGCATCATGATTGACAGCAGGCTAAATTACTTTGAGCAGATCAAGAAGACTGCTGACAGGGCCGCAAATGGTGTCATGGCGCTGGCTCGATTGATGGGCAACATAGGTGGACCAAGATCGAGTCGGAGGCGGCTACTGATGTCTGCGGTCCAGTCAGTCTTGCTGTATGGTCCCGAGATATGGGGTCATGCTCTCGCAAAGGAGTGCTATCGGATAAGGCTGGGTCGGGTCCAAAGGCTGGCGGCGTTGCGAGTGGCGTCTGCTTCCAGAACTGTCTCGGAGCCAGCTGTCCTGGTTATCGCTGGCGTCATCCCAATTGCACTACTTGCAAGGGAGCGTCAGGCGAAATACCGGAGAAAGGCCGAAGAAAATATAGAGTCAGTGCAGCAGGAAGAGCGGAATCGCACGCTTCGGCAATGGCAGGAGAACTGGGAACTGAAGGAACGAGGGATATGGACAAGGCGGCTCATCGGGGAGGTTACCCCATGGGTAGAACGTCGGCATGGAGAGGTAGATTACTACTTCACTCAGCTGCTGAGTGGACATGGATACTTTCGGGCCTATCTGCACAAGATGGGGAAGGCACGTTCAGCGGAGTGCATATATTGCCACATGCATGATGATGCTGAGCACACTTTTTTCATCTGTGAAAGGTGGGCTCGAGAGCGTATGCAGCTAAGGGAAGTTGTACCGCGGTTCTCTCCGGACACAGTTGTGGACCACATTTTACAGGGTAGGGGAGCGTGGGACAGTTTGTCACTCTTTTCGCAGAAAATACTGCGGAAAAAGAAGGTGGACCTAGACACCACAGAGGTCCAACCTACAGACTTTGGCTAGGCAGCAGCCTTCAAGGCGAAGGCATTGGACCTAGCCCGAAGTAATGTGACAAACGGTTCCAGGCTAGTGTCCGTGGAGAGCGGGAGGTTTTTTTAGTCGGTATGCCCAATATGGGAGACTCCGACATTGGTGGACGCACGTGCGCCCTTCATCCATAAAGGATTTTCCCTTCTAAAAAAAAAAAAAAAAAAAAAAAAAAAAAATTATTATTATTATTATTATTATTATTATTATTATTATTATTATTATGATTATTATTATTATGATTATTATTATTATTATTATTATTATTATTATTATTATTATTATTATTATTATTATTATTATTATTATTATTATTCTTATTATTATTATTATTATTATTATTATTATTATTATTATTATTATTATGATTATTATTATTATTATTATTATTATTATTATTATTATTATTATTATTATTATTATTATTATTATTATTATTATTATTATTATTATTATTATTTAAAGTAAACAATCCAGGATGCAGTCACTGCAGCGCAACTCATGACACAGCGCATCACACTTTTTTCGAATGTGATTTAGCAGAAACAGAAAGAGAATCTTTAATAGTAGCAGTAGGAGAATTAACATCAGAAAATATAATTTCTGTAATGCTTGAAAACCAAGAAAAATGGAATGCAATAGCTAAATACATAGAATTAATACTACGCAGGAAGAAAGAGCTCAGATATTTAGAGGACCTAGAAGAAGAATAATAAAAGAAAATTAAAAAAAAGGAACAAGCACGGCCCAACTTGAAGTAATGCGAAAGCGGTTTCGGGTTGGTTTCACCGTGGGAAAAGGAGGTTGTGTATTTGGTGAGTAGACCGAACAAGATCATGGGAGTCTCACATACCCTTGAAGTGCGGACCCTTCAAGATACCTATAAAAGGTTTTCACCACCGACCTACGAAAAAAAAAAAAAAAAAAAAAAATTATTATTATTATTATTATTATTATTATTATTATTATTATTATTATTATTATTATTATTATTAAGACATGATTGATGCCCTGGAAAAAAATTTCAGCATTCCAGCATATCTGCTCAGGATGGTAAAAGACTACCTGAGAGAACGCAGCCTTCAGTACGAAACCAAGATCGGCAGTGTAACCAAAAGCGTAACATCCGGCGCAGCACAAGGATCGATCCTAGGACCGGACCTGTGGAATATATTATACAATAGCTTGCTGGAGGCAGAAATGCCAGATGATATAACTCTAGTAGGCTTTGTAGACGACCTAGGTGCAATAAAATCAGCTCGGACCATGGAAGATGCGCAAATCAGGTTAAATCAAGTCATGAGAAGAGTGAGTAGCTGGATGAACAGACACGGCTTAGAGCTTGCGGAAGCAAAAACCGAAATTGTGCTACTCACAAAAAAGAGGATGAGAACCATTGTGCCAATGGAAGTGGGGCCTGTGGTCATTCAAACTAAGGAAGCTTCGAGGTATCTTGGTGTCATGTTGGATACCAAACTAAATTTTTGGAGGCATATCAAAAAAGCTACAGACAAGGCGGCCGTGATAACCAAGAATTTGAGCAGATTAATGGCGAACATCGGTGGACCTTCACCGTGCAAAAGGAGGCTGTTAATGTCCACGACACATTCAGTGCTCCTGTACGGTGCGGAGATTTGGGCAGATGCCCTAAATAGAGAGTATTGCCGGAAGCCCATGGAAGCGGTACAACGAAGAGGGGCTCTGCGGGTAGCGTGCTCCTACCGGACGGTCTCATACCCAGCTGTAAATGTTATTGCAGGCGTGATACCGATAACATTGTTAGCCCGAGAGAGGAAGCAGATATATAATAGGGCTGCGGGAAGAGACAGAAAAGAAGTGTCAGGAGACGCGAGGAGACAAAGCCTAGAAAAATGGCAAGAACAATGGAATGGGGAACACAGAGGACGCTGGACCGCAAGATTGATACCACAACTAGCGGTTTGGGTTAACCGGAGGCACGGCGAAGTGAACTTCTATACCACGCAAATGCTCTCGGGGCATGGATACTTTCGAGCTTATTTATTCAGAAAGAATAAAGTAAACAGTCCGCGATGTCGCCACTGCGACACAGCGGAAGATACGGTCGAGCACACTTTTTTCGAGTGCGACGTTGCAGCGGAGGAAAGAAGCGTTCTAACTCGAATCGTAGGGGATGTTACGCCGGATAATATAACCACCATAATGATAGACACGGAAGAAAATTGGAACGCCGTGTCAGTCTACGTCGAGGCGGTATTACGAAACTCTTCTTCTTTCGGCTCGGCTACTTAGAAGATTCGGAATAGATCTTCTAAGTTAGGAAATAGACCTCAGTGTAGTCGGGTTTCTGCTTTTGAGTCTGGCGTGGTCTGCTTGGCACCGGTGGCATACAGGCTTACTGATGCCGCAGTTTTGTTTTTGTTAAATTAACAACAAATTTAACTCTGCGACACTAGTTACTGCTGATGCTGTCGGCGTGTGGTAGATCTCGGTAGACTTATGAGCGAAATTAGATAAAACGTATCGCTGTTTTGTTATGTAGCACAGTAGTACTGTTTCTTTGTTATTTTTGTTACATATGGAAGTAGATAGTAACTCGCCAAATAGTCGGGCCTACGCAAAACGATTTTGGGAGTCAAGTAGCTATTTGTAGAATAGATGTAGAACAGAAATAACCTAGTCCAGCATCTTGAGGCAGTTTGACATGCTGGAAGCTGCTTCAAGACACCACCTCTAGGGACTATGTAGCTCTGTATAGAATAGTTTTTAGTTTTCTAGTTATTTGTAGAATAGATGTAAACAGAAATAACTTAGTCGAGCGTTTTGAGGCAGCTTGACATGTTGGAAGCTACTTCAAGACAGCACCTCTAGGGATTATATAGCTCTGTTTAGAATAGTTTTTGTTTGTAAATGGGAAATAACCTAGCCATAATAGAAAAGGCTTAGAAAATTAATATTATTTTTAGTAATAATATTAGAAGAGGGACAGTAGAATTTATTTTTCAGTCTGCCGCTGTCGATAGATATATGCAGAGAAGAGCGAACAGGGTAATTCACACGGAAACACCGAAGCCAGCACTTTTTCGCCAGTTTGAAGAAATGCTAACGCGGTTCCAAACTGGGATATACATCGTGGGTCAAGGGAACAGATGGTGGGGGTTTTTAGCCGGTCGGTTGGTTCCTTTTTTGCAGTGCGTCTTAGTGTAATGCAAAAAGAAACCGACCAACCCGGCACTCGGTAGTCTGTTAAGCAGATGTTCCCCGCGACACCATCTATAACCGTAAAAAAGCAAAAAAAAAAAAAAAATTATTATTATTATTATTATTATTATTTTTATTATTATTATTATTATTATTATTATTATTATTATTATTATTATTATTATTATTATTACTATTATTATTATTATTATTATTATTATTATTATTATTACTGTTATTATTATTATTATTACTATTATTATTAGTATTATTATTATTATTATTTTTGTTATTATTATTATTCTTATTATTATTATTATTGTTATTATTATTATTATTATTATTATTATCATTAATATTATTATCGTTTTTATTATTATTATTATTTTTTTTAACTGCAAAATCAGTTATTGTAACTGAATAATCAGTTGCAATAACTGAAATGAAACTCACCCAATAGTCACCTTATTATTTTTGAAATCTTTATAATAAATTAATAACAATTAGTAAAGATAACAACAACAAAACATCTTTCTAAATGTTACATATGAAGAAAATTTACCGATAAATAAACAAATAATTAAATTATGGAACAATTTAAAAACAAAATAAAAAACAAAAATGTGCATATCCTCAGAATAACTCCAAATCATAAAAAAGAAATCATATGCTGCAAAAGAATTGTGTTGACGTTAATCAGAGTTGCATAAATTGAATAAATGAATAACTAAATTTAAGGTTAATTTGACAGAATGATTTTAATAATAGCTATGTTTTAAATTGTAGTATAGGTACTATTTATTAATATTATTTTATTAGTTGCTATCTATGATTAAATTTACTAATTGAGCTACTTATCTGGACTTTTATACATAATTGATCAATGACGTTCTCATCGTGTTGGAGATTTACGGGATAACTAGTAAATGTTGATTTGACCGCTATGAGAACTCCACCACCGAGCTCGTGACCTGTAGCTAGTTTACTTCTATCTTTCTTATTGACTGATTTGTTTTAAATTGTGGTATAGGTACTATTTATTAATATTATTTTATTAGTTGCTATCTGCTTTTATGAAATAAATAGTAATTTATAATAATTAATAATATAAATATGTAATACAAATTGCAAAATTTGATATGTAGAGTATCAATAAATTTTTTATAGTAAATTAAATATATACCCAAGAATCGAGGTACTATATCAAAACGTCAAATTCATCAAAAACAATAAGATAATAACCATCATAAAAAATTTATATTCTATTGAAAATGTGTGCGATTTGTCAAGACAGAATATTTTTTTAAATTAGCACATTATTTTATTTGTACCTATGCCTACATACAACAATTCACACTTTTTCTTTCTCCAAAATATAAAAACGAAACTTTTGCAAGGAGAATTGAAAAACAGAAAAATAAAATTCTAATTAGATATATGTATATCTATACCAGTTGTATATTGTGTACTGATAATATAAAGAATGTTCAAGTAGAAGAAACGAAATTAAAATTTTGTTTTGATCTAAGAAAAAAGAAAAACGGAAAATCAAAAGAAAAAAAAAACTCCTTGTTGGTTTAATTTCTTACTCACTGTTCGCTTTCGGTGTGTTTAAGAAGTGTATGAATTATTTATTGTGTATGTATATTCGTTGAGTTATGGGCCTTATTCTGAGAAGCGAATATTTCGGTACGTACCGAAAAATATGATAAATTTAATTTTTGGTATTCTGTGAAGCGAAATAGCGATACTGATCGATTTTTATCGCAACGTTTCAATTTTCATGGTATTATGAGAATTAATTTTTTTTGTTCGCTGTCAGAAAAAACGATAAATATATCATCATAGAAAAAGGTAGTGAAAGATGGCGAATGAGAAAAAGTAAATATATAATTAACGTAAAATTCAAGTAAATTAATTTTACTTATATATATATTTATTTATTTATTTATTTCACTTCAATCTACAGGAATAACCTTACAGATTTTGCTTACAAACTACAGTTTAAAACTAACACTTATTATTATTAATATAGTAAAATACAATTCAAATTTTGACATTTTATGATGAAAAAAATATGGTGATTTTCCTTTTAAAATTTTGTCTGCTATAATGAAAATCCATTATAGAATGGCATTTATTATATAATCTTTGTGAATTAACGATGGGTTCCGAAAATCCATAGTTCGTCCTATGAGAATCTAAATAAAGAAAATTTCTATCACGAATAGTATAAAATGGTACATAGATATTATATAAATTTAAAATAAAAGGACAGTTTATTTTAGCTGACGAAATGTCTTACGAGAACATTACAGCGGCCACATTTCGTCTAGGTTCAAGTGTTGAAATATCTACGAGTTGGCATTTAGCTAGATAATTCGTTGTATAGGGTTGCCAATTGAACTTACGAAGACAGAATTTGATCGTATTCTTTTGAACCGATTCAATTCTTTTTATATGCCTAGCGTAAAACGGCATCCAAATAGAAAAGGCATATTCAAGGTGAGGACGAACAAGAGAAGTATATAATGATTTAAACGTATAAGGATCAGTAAAATTTATGGAATTTCGTTTAATAAAACCTAGCATAGAGAAAGCTTTTGCTGTTATGAAATCTATATGAGGATTAAATGTTAATTTGCTGTCAAGAATTACTCCGAGATCTTTAACCTCACTAACATGTTCTATAACAGAATCATGAAATTTGTAATTATATTGAATGAAATTTCTGTTTCTATAAAAGGACATACACTTACATTTTTTGATGTTTAAGTCAAAACCATTTTCAATGAACCAGGAATGAAATGAATCTAAATCTTTTTGTAGGGCTAGGCAATCATCATTTGATCTAATGATAGAGAATAATTTGGCGTCATCAACATATGAAAGAGTTGAATTTTTAATTTTACAATCAACACCATTCATGTAAAGCAAAAATAACAGTGGACCCATATGGGTACCCTGAGGAAAACCGGAGGTGGCTTCAAATATGGAAGATTTTGTATTTGAAATCGTAACGGAAAGTTTACGGCCAATTAAGTAGGATTCTAACCATGTAAGCATTTTCCCATGAATTCCTAGTAATTCAATTTTAAATAGGAGTTTAAGGTGGTTTACTTTATCAAATGCCTTAGATATGTCTGTGAAAATGCTATCAACTTGATAACCCTTTTCAACTGAATTAATGGTTTTATGTAGAAAAATAGATAGATTAGTAGTAGTAGATCTACCTTGAATAAAACCATGTTGATTTGGAGATATATTTTCCTTGATTAGAAAATAAATTTTGTCTGTGACAATAGCTTCAAAAAGTTTGGGGATTGCAGATAGTTTAGATATAGGACGAAAATTTTCAACTAAAATTCTTGATCCAGATTTAAAGATGGGAACAATATTAGAGTATTTCCAGTCATTTAGGAAAGCACCATCATTTAACGATCTGTTAAAGATTTTACAAAGCGGTTCAGTAATGCTTAAAATAAATTTTTTTTAAATTAAATTTGGAATACCATCTGGACCAGCGCTTAAATTTAGATCAAGAGATTCAATCTTATTGTAAATATCATCATAAGAAAGAGACATAGAATTTAGATCTAGTAGTGAACCATGTGTATTTAATAGTGAAACTACTGGTGTTGAGGGGTTTTCAAAGACTGATTCAAAATATTGTGCAAATAAACTACATGTAGAGTCTAAGTTAGTAGCTGTATTGCCATTGAAAGAAATACCCTGTGGAAATCCAGAAGAACGCCTACGAATATTAATAAATTTCCAAAAATGCTTGCGATTGAATTTAATATTAGATTCTTGACTAAGAATAAAATTCATATAAAGAAATTTACTAAGAAAATCAAATTCTTTACACAATCTTTGAAAAACAGTTTTGTCAGCTAAAAGTTTGCTTTTTTATATTTTTTGTGGGCATTATTTTTAGCATTTTTTAATGAAAGTAACCTTCTATTATACCAAGGCGGATGGTGACACATTTTAGAAATTCTCATAGGAATAAACATTTTAAAGCCATCGAGTAATATATTTTTAAAATCATTATAACAATGTTCAAAATCTTTGCTTTCATACAAAATATTACACCAATTTATACTTGATAAATAATTATTAAGTAAAGAAAAATCACCATTTTTGAAATTAAATTGTGGGACAATATTATTTTCTTCCAAAATATCAACAACAAATTTAAAATTAATTAGCAATACTGGATGAAATAAATCTTTTTTAACAATTAACAATTGGAAATTCACATTCAGTAATAGAAACTGGAATATCTTTGGATATAAACACTAAATCTAATAATCTACTTAGAGTATTACATATATTATTAATTTGAATTAAATTATGTGAAAATAATGTATCAATCACAAGAGAATCAATATCATTAAGATTAAAAGGAATTAAAAATTTATTATGATTTTTATCAAGGTAATTCCATGATACAGTACTTAAACTGAAATCTCCTAATACACAAAATAAATTATCATCATTATTATTATTTTCTAGTATGCTAACGATATTATCAATATGTAATTTATATATATCAAAACTGCTATGCGGAGGAATGTAACTTATAATTATGAATAGATTTTTATTGTGATTAAATTTACTAATTGAGCTACTTATCTGAACTTTTATACATAATTGATCAATGACGTTCTCATCGTGTTGGAGATTTACGGTATAACTAGTAAATGTTGATTTAACCGGTATGAGAACTCCACCACCGAGCTCGTGACCTGTAGCTAGTTTACTTCTATCTTTCCGATAGATACAGTATATTGATTCGTCAAAAAGTTCAGAAGAAAAAATTCCATCATACAGCCAAGTCTCAGTTAATGCAACAACAGAAAATAAGTGATCATACGCAGCTTGAAAAAATTGTACGAAGACCTCTAGTATTTTGATAATACAATGTAAAACCTTCATCATCACAAAAAGTAGAAACAGCTGTATTAAATGTTGATGATGATGATGATGTTGATGATGATGTTGATAACGATATTGATGATGATGAATTTACCAAATTTGAATTTTGTGTATTATGTAGTAAGACTTGTGGTAAATCTGAAGAAGATAATGTAGAATGAAAAACAGACGAAAAAGAACAATATGATGAGTAAGATTTCGAAGAAACATTTAATAACATGTACTGTCGGCAGGTTTTTTTGTGTGATAAAATCCTTTATGTCAACTCCAGTGGGCCAGAATTTTGAAAGTTTTATCTGATTATAATATTTTGGTGGAACATTAATTTTGAAAGAGATGCTCTTAAAATTATTGATATCAGTATCTCTTTTTACTAATCTAAAGCATTTTATAACTGATGTTTCAATTTTCAATTTACTCGATATGTAGTTCTTTATAGCATTATGAGATGTGTCTCGTCCAAATCTAGAAACGTGTATCCATTTACTGCGCTGAATAACTACAAGATTTGATTCATTATTTTTCAAGACAATTTTACTTCCTTTTCTTATTGACTGATTTTCGGAATCCACTGTATTATTTTCATAATGTTGATCAACGCTATGCAGATCCAAGTTATCAGTTATTGTTTTTGCTGAAAGCGAATTCGATTTTATTTCTACATTTATATTAGAATTTGATGAATTAGTTGAAGAATTTTGAAGATTTGGAGCATATTCATGTACAGTTGATAAATCAGGTATTCGATAAGAAGGATTCAAAAGATTTAAATTAGATGTTGTAGATTTTGTTAAGCTTTTTGTAAAAGATTTTGTTTCGGAAATTTTATTTACTCCAATTTTATTTTGAGCTAATAAGTTAGAATTATTAGGATTTATAGTAGTTTCAACAGACACTTTTAGTAATTTATTTTTAATTAAAGATATTTCTGAAGTCAAATAATCCAGTTTGGTTATTATGTCTCCTATAGATATATTTATACATTGATCACATCTCCAAGCAATATTATAATTATGTTTATTTATGAGTTTTAACACTCCGTCGGTAATTTTTGAACATTTTCTGCAATAAATTTCCTCACAAATTGAACTGCATTTTATAAATAAGTCTTTTTCAATGGGAATTTTGCATTTCGAACAAATTGCCGTCATAATTACAACGAATGTATGAATTTATTACTATTGTTAATGTAAAAATTTTCCGTAGGTATCGTCTATCAAAATATAGATGAAACTATCAAAATATAGATGGCCAAACTTTAAATAGTATGTGCTTATAAATTATAAATTATTAATCGATTATTTAATGACAAATAATGGATGATAGTGACAAATGTTTTGATTGACAGAAAATTAGTTTTATTTTTATTTTTATTTATTTACTTATTTTTATTAAATTGTTTAACATTAAAAAATTTTCTTATTAAAATTGCAATTATAATAATATTTTTATTTAATGTATTATGATACTTCCATTTAACTGTGGAAATGAATTGGAAAAAATAACTGTTAGATTAAACTGTTTCTGCACGATTTGTATATTATTAAATATTATATTAAAAGAAAAATATGAAAAATTAAAAGTGTTTGTTTTATCTCAAAAAAAAAAAATAAAAAAACTTAAAATTTCTATCATCAAAAATTAAATTGTCTTATAGGAAATTAATAAATTTGAACTTTTATAGTAGCATAATCTAATAATAAATTAATCGAAGTGAAATTTATAACTTGTTCACTCGCGTATCCGGATTTTACTCCAATTTTTAATTTATTAAAAATAATTATTAAATATTATTTTAAATTTTTAATTACAAAAAAGTTACAAATAGGAGGCAGTTTGAATGTTTGTTGGTGCAATGATTTTTACATGTGTTCCATCAACATACAATAATTCCTGAAAATCCAAATTTATTATAAAATCCCAATTTGATGGATGATTTTTCTTCTTCGGTTTCAGGAAATTTTATATACTCACGACACAATTCCGTCTCTAATATTGAGAAACATTGTCAATATTTTAGCTAATATTTTAGCAATAGTTGATTTAGCTAAAACAAATATAATTGAACACATTTTTTTTATTATACTTTGTTTCGTAATATAAATGAAAAAACATTTTTTAATAACTATAAAAGTTTTAATTTAACTTCACTTAATTTCACTTTTCAAACAAAAACGTAAAACAAAAAACGTCAAAACATAAAAAAAAAAATTTACAGTTCTAACGAGCAATGTTGCCAGTTTTGCAACATATCGTATCATTCGCTTCTCAGAATACCAAATGTGACGCAATATGATGCTTTACTGGTACGTAGCGAAAAAGTGATTCGCTTCTCAGAATAAGGCCCAATACATTGTATATAGAGAGTCAAAGCTAAAACAAAAGGGTCTCGTTTTAGCGATCGAGTTGTACTTAGAAGAAAAGAAAAACAAAACATAAAAATAATAAGAAAAAAATCACCATTTATGAATTATGGTGACAAAATATTTCTTAGCAAATTTTATACACATACTTACTTAAATATTTTTATTTTTGTTTTGTCAGAGTATAAGAAAAAAGTTAGATAGTTTAGAATTACTTGCTAAATCTTTTGACTATGAAATACATATTTTGGTTTTGACCGAGATGTGGTTGCACGAAAGTGAAAATCAGTCTTTTAATTTACCTGGTTACTCAAGCTATTTTTCAAATCGTGAAGCATCCTATGGTGGTACTGCTATTTACGTTACTAATAATTTGGCTAGCACCTTAATTTATAAGGAGGAATATGAAAAATCTAATATGTTGATAGTAAAATTATTAAAAGAAGGGGTAAGGATAATTTCCATTTACAAGGCTCCTCAAGCAAATTTTGATAACTTTCTTGGTAACCTAGATGAAATAACAAGTCTACACAAAAATTCAATAATCTTGGGTGATTTCAATATCGATTTATTGAATAAAAGCAACAGTGACGTCACAAATTATACTAATCCTCTACTATGTAATGGTTTTTGTATTTATAATAAAATATTGGATAAATTTGCTACGAGAACGGGTTCAAGTTCATCAACTATTATTGATCATTTAATTTCTGATATGACTAAATATAAATATAATTTTCATATAGCTGATACCCCCATATCTGATCACAAACTAATTTTAGTTAGTGTAAATTTAAAGCCAAATAAAGAAAATTCCACCCATACGAAAACTGTATATATGATTTGATTATAATAGGTTATCTAATGACGATTTTTGGCTAACGCTTGATAGGTATGAGAGCTTCGATGACTTTGTTAACACCTTTAGTTTATTATTAAAAAAATACACTGAAGTAATATCTGTTGGGAAGTATAGGAAGAAGCAGGATTGGATCACTAGTGAGATAATAAATGCAATGAAGGTTAGGGATTCGTTTTCTTACTATAAAAAAAAATATCCGCATGATATTAAAGTAAAGAAATTATATGAAGAACATAGGAAAAAAGTAAAATTTCTTGTAATCACGACAAAAAAAATTATTGTTCTGATATGGTCTCAAGAGATCCAAGTAGCGAAAGAAATTTATGGAACTTATATATAAGAATAATGTATAATAAGAGTGGTTCTACTTCTAAAAGTAATATTCAGACAATTAGTAACAACAACAAAACAATTAATAGTTCCCACGAAATTTGTGATGTTTTTGATAATTTTTTGGTTAACATTACAAACGAATTGTCTATAAGTGATGATCCTATTGACGAGGTATACCTGGCCCCCTACCGTGTATGAAAATCGGATTCGAACGATAATCCGAATTTGCGATTCGAATGTAAAATTAATTGATACCGCGTATCAAATTCGAAAGGAAACGTCATTTAAGTTGGTAGCGTAATATTTTTGTACACTTTATTACTTTAAATTTATTTAAAAATGTGTGTTTATTATTTTGAAAAGTATTATTTATTATTTTTTAAATTATATCAATTTTATTGTATTTGTATTTCGATTTGAAACTCCATAATTATTTTAAATTGAGATGGTGTTGTTTTTTGTTTAAGCCTAATCTATGAAACAAACAAATATATGAAATAATATAATTTTTTTTTAAATACTAACTTAAATATAAATGTATTTTTTTTTATATTATTAGTTATTGTAATGTTTAATATAATTATATTTTTAAATAACTCACTTAATTTTAAAACACAAACAAAGTTTTACCTCAATTCGAGAGCAAAAAACCGTTCAAATAAAATATGTTAAAAAGCATTCGAAAGTAGTACTACATGGTACGAATATTTAAATTCGGATTCGTATATACGATTTTCGAGTTTTCAAACTTATTTTAACTCGAATTTCGTATTACATAGTACCAATCTTTCGAATACGAAATTGATTTTACGAAAATCGTAATACGCGGTAGGGGCCCTGAACATTTTTAGAAAAAATGTTTATACAGGGTTCGAACTCAGTCCGACTAATTCGGAAGAGGTTAAAAATATTATAAAATTGCTCAAGTCTTCTTCTGCAACGGGTCATGATGCAATCTCAACAAAGGTTGTAAAATATTTCTCTACGGAACTTACACCAATCCTAGTCAAAATTATTAACGCTGCATTTGTAATATTTTCTTTTCCTCAATCAATGAAAATTGCTTTAGTTACACCTATACATAAGGGAGGTGATGCCATCAATCCCACAAACTATCGTCCTATATCTGTTCTTAGTACTTTCTCTAAAATATTTGAGAAGATCATTCAGCTTAGACTCTCTAGTTTTATTGTAAATAATGGAATTCTGCATCAAGAACAATATGGTTTTGAGAAGAACTCCAACACCACTGCCGCTTGTCTATCACTCACAGACTTTATTACCAAAAGTATGGACTCTGGTAAATATACGGCTTGTGTCTTTTTGGACTTGCAAAAAGCCTTTGATTGTGTGGACCATGAAGTTTTGCTACATAAACTTTCATCTCTTCGACTCACTGTAGATCAAATACGGTTTTTTAATTCACATTTATCCAATAGAAAACAGAGGGTTAATGTGAATGAACATTGTGGTAAGACTTTAACAATCAATAAAGGGTTTCCACAGGGGTCAATATTGGGCCCTGATTTATTCAAATTATACATAAATGATCTTGCATAGCTTAATATCAAAGGAAGTCTTCAACTTTATGCAGCCGACGCAGTTTTGAAATATTCTACAAGTACTGAAACTGAACTCTTAGATTGGATAAGAGAGGATCTAGTCACAATTGAAGAATGGTTGGTGAAGAATAGATTATCTCTGAATATTAAGAAAACAAAGATTCTCCTATTTGAGAACAAGAATTTCGTTTCCTCAAATTTTACACACGGCCATAAAACTATAGAAATAGTGAAATCTTTTAATTACTTAGGCCTCTTAATAGATAGTAAGTTAAGATGGAATATGCACGTTGAACTAATTTCAAAAAAGATTTCGCCCTATATTTTTATTTTAAGGAGATTGGAAAACTTTTTTAAAACAGAAACTCTGTATGCAATATATGATACCTTACGTATCTGAATCCAATTTGGAGCAGGTGCTCTTAAATCCATCTAAAAACGTTAGATATCCAACATAAAAAAGCCATAAAAATAATTCATCGATTTACAAATCGCCATCCAACCAATTTGTTGTACTCCTCTAAATTCTATAGTTTTGATAATATTTGTAAAAAAGAATTGTACATGTTAGCCTTTAAAATAGTAAACAATAAAATCAAGCATAATTTCATACTCAATCGAAGAATTGATATACACAGCCACAATACACGTAACAAAACAAACTTCTATCTTACTCTATTTAAAACTAATAACCAAAAAAATAATTGTTCATATATTTGCTTGAATGCCTTTAATAATCTACCGGAGAAACTAAAAATTATTGATTGTATTTCGGAATTCAAAAAGCAAATAATGGAATACTTATTGTCGCATTAAAAGTTGTATATTCTGAAAAAAGAATAATAATTAATATGTATATGAGTATATTTAAATATGTAAGTCGCTGGGTGGCGCAGTAGGTAGAGCGCCTGCCTTTCAACCAAAAGGTCCCAGGTTCGATTCCCGACGAAGGCAAAAAAAAAAATGCTTTCTGGATTTTTCGACCTGGTCCAGTACCCTTTATCATTGGGATAAAATAAATGATAAATAGTTGAGAGTTTTGGTTATCACTAAAAATAAAAATGGAACTATGCTATTATGAAGGCGAAGTACTCTACAGTAGATATAGTTTTCCACATTTAAATTAGTAGATAGATTAAATTAGTAGGTAGGAGCGCTGTACTGCCCGCCCAATCACGCTATTAAAAAACATATGTTCAAGAGCTTATTAATGAAATTAGGTGAAAGATTTATTGTTGGAGGTGACTACAATGCTAAACATCTAGAATGGGGCTCCAGGATGACCCTTACTCGAGGTAAAGAACTGAGAGAGGCGCTGAGAGAAACAGGTTGTTTATTTCTTTCAACAGGAAAACCAACATATTGGCCTGCAGATATAAACAAAACTCCTGATGTATTAGACTTTTTTATAATGAAAAAAGTATCAACTAATTTCACATCTATAGAAGATAACTATGCCCTCAATTATTATTATTATTATTAAAATAATCCATTTATTTCAAATATTATTTACATAATGTAGTACTTATAATTAATAAATTAACAAATTATTAGATTCCAAGAAATCATTCGAAATATGCATACTAATAAATTAATTATTTAAACGTTTTATATAATTACACTCAACCAAAAATAGCAATAAAATAGCAAAAAAAAAAAAAAAAATATATATAAAAATACTTAACTTTAATTTAGTTAATCGATTTTTCTTGAGAATAATCCTTACTACATGTTTTTGTGAAACAAGAAGTGGGGAAATTTTATTGAAATAAGCACCTCCCGAACAGGCGATACCATACTGAAGTTTTGAGTTAAAAAGAGCATTGTAAACCATTCTCAAAACTTTAGTTGAACAATACAGACTTAGATGGTACATATATCTTGTAACCTTAGTACAATAATTCTTCAAATTACGTGTATGATTATACCAGTTTAATCTATTATCTAGAACAATACCCAGATATTTAAACGATTCAACAAGTTCAAGCTCAAAACATTGTTTGTCACAGGCTATTGAGTCATTATAAGAATAAATATTATTATCATATAAGTTAAGAGAAAATTTACAGCAACTTGGAGAGTGATAGAATAATTTACAATCAAGTGGAATATTACCGCTTAAGATGAATAAGATGTACTTAGTTTTGTGACTAACAACGAGGTTGTGACAAAAGAACCATTTCCTAATCAAATCTAAATCATAATTAAGATCTATAAAGGTATTTAGTAGGCTATTACTATTATAAAAAAAGGCGGTATCATCCGCAAATGCAGTCAAATTACCTTTAAAATTTTGGTGAAATAAAGAATTTATAAAAATGAGAAATAGAATAGGACCAAGAACCGAGCCTTGAGGAACGCCCACTTTAATATTGTTAGAAGAACTGTTGGTGCCATTTATTCTAACTAATTGATTTCTGTCTTCGAGAAAAGATTCAAACCAATTTAGAATGAATCCTCTAAAGCCTGCATTAGAGAGCTTTTTCAGTAACAGTTCATGACTAACGGTATCGAACGCTTTCGTAATGTCAATAAAAAGAGCCGCACTACACTTATTATTATTTAGACCACTATAAATTTCAGAACAGAGTTTAAGTAGCGCATCTTCTGTAGATTTCTTTTTTCTAAATCCAAATTGATTATTACTGAAAAAGTTAGTGAGATCGATAAAACTTACAATTCGCACCTTAATTGCTTTCTCAAAAATTTTAGAGATAGGAGATAGTAGGGAAATGGGTCTGTAATTATTCGCGTCCAGAGGAAGACCTTTTTTGAAAAGAGGAATGACAATTGCAGTTTTTAGTTGGTCTGGAAAAACGCCTTTGAATATACTTAGATTGAAAATGAAACATAACACATCAACAATGAATAAAGATATTTCTTTAAGAATATTATTAGAAAGAATTTGAGAAAAATCCGATTTCGAATTGGAATTTTTGAGATCCATAATAGTTCTATGAATTTCAAGTGATGAGAATGGTTCAAAGAAAAAACTTTGCCGTTGATAAACTTCATCATTAAGTTCCGAAGAAATAAATGAAATGTTTCTAGCATCAATTTCGGTAGTAAGAGTGATTTCTTCGGCAATTCCTGAAAAAAAATTGTTAAAATGATTCCCAACAATTGAAGGATCGTTAACTAAGTTCCCATTTATTTCCAAAGAAATATTTGAAGACGTGGGAGAATTCCTGTTTAATATAGAATTGATGATTTTCCATTCAGCTTTCGTGTCTCCTCTGTTACTACTTAACCGTGAAATGTAGAAATTATCTTTACAACTCTTAATTTTTAATTTAATATCTTTACAAAGCTTGTTATAAAAATAGACCAACCTTGCATTGTTCGGATGTTTTTTTAAAGTTAATCTTAACTTATTTCGTTTAATGATCAAGTTAAGTAAATTATTAGACATCCAAGGTTTCAGTCTTTTCCTAATCTTTTTAAAATTTGAAGGATTAGAACAAACATTAATATATCCACACAAGATTTTGAAAAAATTAGAATAAGCAGCCGAAGGACAATTACATTCAAAAACGTTTTCCCAAGGTTCAACCAGTTTTGCCTTAAACGAATAAAATCTAAGGAAGCAATGTTAATGAAGTCATTATTATTATTTTTTAATTTATCAACAGAAAACGAAACACTTAGACTGGTCATACAATGATCAGATAAAGAAAGTCCCAAAAATCAACCATATGCGTCAATTTATTGTCTTTATGAAGCCTTATAAAAATATGTTCCAAACAAGTACCAGAAGATGGACGAGTAGGCTTAGAAATAAGTGAATCAAAACCAAATGAGGACAGGAGCATAATATAATTTGTAGTACCATGTGAATGAGAAAAAAGATCAATATTAAAGTCGCCAAGCAATATAAGGTTTTTAGATTTTTCTAAAGATAAAAAACTTGTAATCTCTGAAACAAAATCAGTAACCCTACTTTTATGAAGTCTATACACACAAATACAACAATATTCAATACTCCCAATATTGAAGGAAACTTTGATCAAATCACAGGAATTAAGATTGTAATTACAAGAAATACATTTTAAGTCACTTCTATAATAAACAGCTACTCAACCAGAACAAAAAGTTGAATAATTTTCTCTCAAACTTCTAATATTCTGATGTACAATTTGAAAATGAGATGAAGAATTATCCATTATTAAGTTGCTGATTATTTAAGAAACCAAGTCTCTTTTTCTCCACAGAAATTTTCCTATTTAAGGTTGGACACTGTTTATCATTAACGCTATGATTAACATTCAGATCCAGCTTCAACAGTTTATTTGTCCTCACACAATTAATGCTTTTATATTCAACAGCCTGACAAGCTGTTTGTAGATGTTCTCCACCACATTTTTTACAGTTAACTGAAGGAGCAGAACAATTTTTAGAATTATGATTGTACCCAAGACATTTTCCACATCTTCTAACATCATAACTCTCGTAAACTTTACATATATCCCAACCAATTTTTAATTTACCATCGCAGAGTACATTCTTATAATCTTCAGTATTCATTTCTATAACTGCGTTAAATAAATTACCTTTATTAGCCCTAAAGTTGCGAATAACTTTGACGTCATCATTATACTGAAATTTATTCTGGGCCAATAGTTTACTCCTAATTTCATCACCACTATATTGATCTGTCATACCTGCTATGAAGATTTTAGGATGTCGATTCTTCGGAATGAGAACATCGTACTTATTATTTAGAGTAGAGTTTTTTTCTACTTGCCTTTTTATATTATTCGCTGAGTCCACATCATCACAGTAAACTGCAACAGTCCCATCTCTTCTGCCTACCACCCCGTTTAATTTAACTTTTGTGCTTATTGGATCAATTTGATTTTTTAGTTCTGTTTTTGTAGATTCTGCCGTTTGATTTACCTTAGGTTTAACTAGTACCAATGGATTTTTTTTTACAATCTCAGCGTAAGATTTCTTGTTAGTACTAGCTTTTGCCATGTTAATACTAAGATCCTTATAAATTTTCTCATTTTGAGCCTTAAAATCTTCTGCAATGTTAGACATTTTTTTCAGTTCTATAACACCAGTTTCACAAGACTGTTGAGCAGTTTTCATAAATTTAAGTCTTTCAACATATCTTGCTTCGATCGCTTCCAGAAGATTTTTGATTTCAACTTCGTTTTTACTTAAAGATTCATCGAATTTATTTTTATATTCCTCCAAAATAGTTTTATTTTTATCAACCGCATTCTGGACATTCATTAATACTAGATCAACATTGTGAATAAATAAAATACAGTCTTCACAAATGTATCTAATTCTGTTATTTGTCCCAAGAATATTACTTATAGAGTTATCAACTCCAGAACACTTCATCGCTGAGTGAAAAATTTTTCCGCACACTCCTGCACATCTTATTCCTGACTCTCCACGAATAATGTTTCTACATTTGTGTGAATCAGACATTATTGATGATTATTTTATTATTTAATTATTAAAATTATTTTCAGATTTGAACATTATAAAATAAAGAAAGACCAAAAAATTTTTATAAAAAAAGTTGAGAGAAAAAAAAGTTTAAACACCCGATATAATGTTTCTAAATCTGACCACTAGATGCGAAATTTAATTTTTATTTTTTTTTATTTTTTATATTATATTTTTGTTTAATATTATAGATTAATGTATATCCACTGTTACTAAACATTAATTAATAGTAGAATAATTATATTAAAAAGTTAATTGTTTGTTGGTAAATTCTTTGACATAATTAGACATTATAATACGTCAATTTCAATTTGCAGTTTCAAAAAATATATATATACATATAATTATGATTAATTTTAGTTTATAGAATGAAACTTTTATATCAAATATTGCCAATGCAAATTGCAAATAAACAAATTTTTTGTATGAGTGAAAAATTTTTCACATTTTTTTATGTATAAAACTTTATTTTCATTTTATAATAATTATCAATCAAAATTTTTAAGTGCACTTGTTTTTTTATTTAAATATTAATTTTTATGAAAATTGACTTTGTTTTATGTTATATATTTTAATTTAATTTCAAAAATATTCTTTATTTTTATTTTTTTTTTTTTTTTGTAATTTAATTTTCATTTATTTTTAATTTAAAACATGTTTAAATATCATGTGTTTGAATTTCTGTTGAAATCAAATCTTTATTTTATCATTTCATAAAATCTTATTTTTATTTTTATTTAACACGAATATTTTATTTTAAGAACAAATAATTATTATTTTTTATTATTTTAAAACATATATTTTTTATGACAAATAAAAGAAATTATAGTCGTGTTAGAAGCAAAAAAATAATAATTTGAATGGCGGTAATAACTAATTGGTTTTTACTGTTCTTAGTTTTCTAATTGCTTTTATTTTCTATTTTTATTTGTTATGATTATAAAAAATATTGAAAAGAAAAATAAATTTTAATTAAAAATATTTATTTATAAATTTGAAAATAAATTGGACAATCTAATTTTTTTATTTAACTTTATTATGTTTTTAACTTTATTCTGTTGTTGTGTTATAGACAATTAATGACTGACTGAATTCCGACCATTCTGCTGTCATCCTAAAATTAAATACAACAATAGTGAAAAAATCTTGTAAACCATTTTTATCCAACTCATCTACAGATTGGTTAAGCTTCAAAAAGATTCTGCTAGGAAAAATTAACTTAAGAGTAACATTAGACAATTTTTTTTTTTTTTTTTTTATATCATTCCAAGTCTATGGGATGAACACCCTAACTGCTTTTACACAGAGACTTGGAATACACAATCACATACAATAGCTTTTCTATAGAATTTTTTGGGTTATATCTACTAATTTAAATGTGGAAAACTATATCTATTGTAGAGTACTTCGCCTTTATAATAGCATAGTTCCATTTTATTTTTAGTGATAACCAAAACTCTCAATTATTTATCATTTATTTTATCCCAATGATGAAGGGTACTGGACCAGGTCGAAAATTCAGAAAGCATTATTTTGCCTTCGTCGGGAATCGAACCTGGACCTTTCGGTTGAAAGGCAGGTGCTCTACCTACTGCACCACCCAGCGTGTAGGAACAACTAGAGGAACAACTAGAAACTGCTACTGAAAAACTTATGCAAGCTGTCCAGTTTGCAGCTTGGAGTAGTACTAAGACAAAAAAATCCAAAAAAAATCAGCCCTAGATATCCGGTGTATATCCTTAACATGGTAAAAGAGAAACGAAAAGCGAGAAAGAGGTGGCAACAAACGCGTGACCCATCCAGCAAAATGGATCTTAATAATAAAAGTCAGGAGCTAAAGAGAGAAATAAAGAAATTAAATGATAGATCTCTGAATTATTACCTAGAAAATTTAACAGCTACTAAAGAAACAAATTATTCTTTATGGAAAGCTACGAGTAAAATGAAGAAGTCTATTGTGCATTCTGCACCACTGAGCAAAAATGTTGGCTCATGGGCAAGGAGCGATAAAGAAAAAGCTGACACTTTTGCAGATCATCTCGCTGAAATTTTTAAGCCCAATGAAATGAACACTGTTATTGATCTAACTGAAATATATAACCATGAAGATATAAATATTGCCTTAATAAGTCGAAAAGAAGTAATTAAGGAAATAAAAAACCTAAAATTAAATAAAGCCCCAGGTTTTGATTTAATAACTTCAAATGTGCTAAAAAATATACCCAACAAAGTTCTCACACTCTTGGTATATATAATGAATGCCTGTATTAAGCTTAAACACGTACCTAGTATATGGAAAGTTGCCGAGATAATAATGATCCAAAAACCAGGAAAGCCTGCTAACGACACCAAATCCTACAGGCCGATATCTTTGCTCCCTACAATATCAAAGTTGTTTGAAAAATTACTATTGAGAAAGATTCAACCCCTCATAGAAAACAGGAATATAATACCTAATCACCAATTTGGGTTTAGGCAAAAACAATCAACAATAGATCAAGTACATCGAATAACATACATTATAGAAAGGGTACTGGAAAATAAACAAATTTGTTCTTCAGTATTTCTAGATGTAGCCCAAGCTTTTGATAAAGTTTGGCATGAAGGACTCATCAAAAAGCTAAGTTGTTTGCTCCCTAAAAATTATGTTGAATTATTTTCATCATATCTCTCAAATAGGGTTTTTCGAGTTAAAAATGAGAATGAATACTCCTCTCTAAGAGATATAAAAGCTGAAGTACCGCAAGGTAGTATACTGGGTCCAATTTTATATTTGTTATATACCTGTGATATACCCGATGTAGAAAATATAAAAATAGCAACCTTTGCAGATGACACAGCGTTGATGGCAGTTGGTTCTACTATAGAAGAAGCTACAAACAAACTGCAAAAAGCTAATGACGAAATTTCCAACTGGTGCAAAAAATGGAAAATTAAATTAAATGAAGCCAAATCTAGTCATATAAACTTCACCTATAAAAACATAGTAACTCCTCTCTCAGTTAAAATTAATGATGTCGTGATTCCATACGAGAATAAAACTAAATATCTTGGCATGACCTTGGATGCAAAACTGAAATGGAAAGAGCATGTGAAAATCAAAAAACAAGAACTCCAGTTCAAATATAGAGAAATATACTGGCTGATTGGGCGGAATTCTACGGTCTCGACCTATAACAAAGTTTTGATGTATAATCAAATATTGAAGCCACTGTGGGCATACGGTATTCAAATATGGGGATGTGCTAAACAAATCCATATTCAAACTATCCAAACGTTCCAAAATAAGGTACTGCGCAACATAGTCAATGCTCCATGGTATGTTCGCAATGCCGATATTCATCGAGATCTGAATATCTCATCTATAAAAGACGAAATAATTAAATGCGCTGCACGGCATAAAACTCGTCTGATCCAACATGTCAATACCGAAGCTTCTAGCTTATTTGACAATCAAAACTTTGTGAAGCGACTAAAACGAACAAGACCACTTGAGTTAGGTTAAAACCTTTTATCTATTAAAACCTTATTGGATTTTGGTAGATCAAAGGTATCTATGTTTCTTTGAGTTAAATGTAAATTAATGGTTAGTCTATAAGACTAGTTTTAATGTTGCAATAATGATAGGAGTTTTTAGTGGGTTAAAGTCCCACAGTCGTTCAAACTGCCTTCCTCGGTAATAGGTAGTCCCTGAAGCCTCTTTCGATGATTTACTACTATCTGGAAAAAAAAAGAAGAGAAATTAGTAGATATACCATAAAAATTCTACAGAAAAAAGCTATTGTATGTAATTGTGTATTCCAAATCTCTGTGTAAAAGCAGTTAGGGTGTTTATCCCATAGACTTGGAATAATATAAAAAAAAAATAAATTATTTTATTATTATTTACATTATCACACTAAAAGGTGCTAATTATTGGAAAGATAATAAAAAAATAGCAATATTTAAGCTTGTAAGTCAAATAAAACAAAAACAAAAAAGATAATCATAAAACCATGTGAATATTAAATTTTCTCTATATGACCAGACAGCTTTTTGCTAGGTCTTTAATTTTAAATCTATTAATAATTATTACATTAGAAATTTGTTAAAATCTTTTTTATTTAAATAATTTAATATAAAACATGTTCTTAGTTGGTTTTTAAGTAATAGTTGAAAAACAAAGAAAAAAAAGAAAAAAAATTATAAAAGAAATTTTACAATAAAATATTTGCTTAAAAAATTAATTAAAAGATTTTATATTTTATTAAATAATTTTAATTTATCTTATTTTCAGAATAAAATTATAAGTACTTAGCAAATTACATATTACAATTATATTACGAATGTGTTATTACAAATTACTTTTATATTACTATTACCATCTCTTTCAGAATCACAAAGATCTGTTAATTTTTCTATGATTCTTTGAAAGAGTTCTTTTAAACTACCACCATTTCGCATTATTTTATGAATATTTTTTGAATTTATTACAGGTAAACGTAACGTAAAATCATACATATTTGAATTGAATTTATCAATTTCAAATTGTGTAGATTCATCACCACGAAGTAAAGATGCAGCATTACTGTCTGGTTCATTTTTCCCATGTTTTAATTCTTCATGGCCATATTAAACGTAATTTAGGAAAGTTAAAAGTAGTAAGTAATCTTTGTACAACACCTGCATTTAATGAAACTGTTGAGACACCAGATAACAATAAATTTAAAAAATAAATAAATTTGTAAGTTAATAATTTATGATATTAACTTGTATGACAAGAATCATAAATACCTGTAAACGAAATGGTTTATTTTGATCAAATTCAATTAACAGAATTGGATTTGCATAAAACCTTTGCATTTGAATACACTGATTGTAAAGACGACCACAATTTAATGAACCAATTAAATCTGATATTGATTTTCTTTCAACACATACATACGTCTGGTGTTAAAATGAAATCTCCAATCTATAATTTTATAAATTTCTTTAATATATTTTCTATATTGTTTTTATTAAAACAATTACTGCAATAGTTAATGGTATAACTGGAAGACCACAACAATGTATTAAACAAGGTAAATCAGAACGAAATTCTTGCATACCTACAATAGTTTTTGGATGTAAGATTCTTTTTACTTCATTTACTTCTTGTCCACCAGCTTTTCGACCTTTCTGTTTGTTCTCCAAACACCAAGTTCATCATAATCTATAGATTTTAATATGTCAAAAACTTCATCTTGATATTCAGGAACAAGCATTGTCTAAATTAATACAAAAATATTAAAGTATAAAACATATACATACCTATGCGTAAATTTATTTTGATGTAAACCTTTTTAATATCAATTTTTAGTATACAATATATACATACCTATGCGAAAATTTATTTTGATGAAAACCTTTTTAGTATTAATTTTTAGTATCTTCTTAAACTAGTAAGATAAGATTGTTCTTCTATTGTTTTTGAATGAAATAAAAAGAATATTCTCATTCGTTCATTTGGTTTTTTTCTTAATTTTGCTTCATGAACTTATAATTGCCTAACATAACAGCTGAAACACTACAATGATACATAATATCATTTTGAACAGTTTTCTTGTTCAAATTCTAATATTAAAATTAATTAAATAAATTATTTATTATGAAAATTGTTTCAAATAAATAATTTATTATTCTTCACTATTTCGTTTAATTTTTTCACATGCTTTTAAAATATAAGCAACACAGTTGACAGTACAATTAAATAAAAAAAATTTAAGTGCTGGCTTACCAACTTGGATTTTGAAAAAAAAGGCTTAAATGCGTTGGTTAATAACTTAAAAGAAATTAAATTCAATGGTAACAAATTGCTTTAATTAAATTATTAAATTTTTATAATTATAAATTATTCTATAATTTTTAACATTTTATTTTTACTTTAGAGTAATTTTTATTTATTCATCTTTGGTATTTATGGGGTGGTACAAAAAGTTGTTCACGACTTGTTACACACACACTATCGAAAATTTCGTTACAGCCAACGTACATATGTTTTTATAATTTGCACAGCATATATTATATAGATAGAGTATACTATATTTTGGTAATGGCATTTGGTTTGGCATATATTATATTTTTGTGCATGTGTTTTTTTTTAATTCTTGTTTCTTTAACGGTGTGTGTTTGTTTATGTTTTAAGATGAAATAGTAAGATAGTAAAAATGTCCCATCTCAACTCTAATCTTTATAGGATCAAACTACTTTTGTGTATCTTTATATATTAACGGTCTTTGGTTGAAGCTTAAGGAATTCTTAGTAATTAAGTTTGTTTTTATTTTTTTTTTAGTTTTTTAAGTTATTTTTGATATAAAAATGGATTAGGTAGAAAAGTAAGTATAAATAAAAATATATTTGTATTGTAGTGAATTGATTAGTGCTTTTTTTTTACTATATTTAATAACTTATGAATATAACTTTTATTTATGTTTACACTTATTTTGAAGATGTAGCACAAAATAATTCTTTTTAATTAAAATTTATTCAAGTTTTTTCTTTTTACTTTAATTTTTACAAAAATATTTGTTCACAATTCTTTCTTTATCTTTTGAAAAAAAAACACTAATAAAACTACAAAACAAACTTCAAATTTAGTTGTAAAAACATTTTTTTTTTGAAGCAACAAATGCTACCAACATAACGAACTGTTTCACAAATCCTCCAGAATTACAAATTTATTTTGAAGTGAAGCGATTTATTTCAAGGCCTCCTAAACATTCAATTCAAAACGGCATCATAAAGGGCACATGAAAATGTAAACAAAGAAATTTCTTATAGGAGATTTTTCTGTCCATATAAGAATTTTTGAGTGATTCGAAGTTTTTTTTTTAAATGTATTTATTGTCAATTAAAATATAATAATATAATAAAACAGAATTTATTTCATCAAAACCAAAAGCTAATTTACATTAAATATTGTAAACTTATCTTAAAAATTTATAAAAACAAAAAATATTAAATATAGTAAAATAAAAATTTAAAACTAGTCTAGATAGTTGTTGAAAAAGTTAGACTCAATTTGTTAATCAAAGATAAGTGACGAAAGAACCTTTAAAAGAAATAACACATTTAATAAAGTTGGGAAAATTGAAAATAAAACAAAATAGAATAATTATAAAGAAAAAATAATGCTTATATAGTAAAATATAAATGAAAATAATGAAAAAACTCAACAGTAAAACAAAATAAAATAAAATATGCTAAAAAAAAGAATCAATGAGAAGAGTAGATTATACAATCAAAAAACAAAAGTTCAAATTAATAGATTTAAAAGGTTTTCAATAACGTGATGATCAAAAGAAAGAAGCCATGATTTAATTCCTTTAACAAATTTGATTTCAACTCTTTCGCAACGAAGATAATCTGGTAATTTATTGAATTAACGAGGTGCAGTAACATTATAGAAATGACAAAAGTGTGATTTATAAATCATAGGAATAAAAGCTAGATTTCTGGTGTTGACACGTAAATTGAAGGGCATGGGAGAAAAACATGATATGCCACACTTTTTCAATTTCGAGAAAATTGAGTTTATAAGTTTAAAAAAAACCCATAAAACACATTTTTAATCAGAAATTAAAAATTTTTTCAGTATTTGTAGGTTATTGGCTCTAACATATTTTACCGGTAAAGAAAAATTGATTCGTTAAAGAAACATTTTGTAATTTAGAAAAAATGTGGCTTATATTGTTTTTCCCCCTATTAAAAATTCAAAATTTGTGGTATATCTTGTTTTTCTCCCAAGAAAAATTTTATTTTTTTAAATTATTAATAAAAAAATAATTCTTCTTGAATCAAAAATACAGGTAACATTTTTTTTTTAATTTTATTTGATACAAATAACATAATATAGTTTCATTCATTTTTCTTTTAAGAAAAAAAAATAAAAGGCAAAATAATCGAAATAAGTTAAATTCATTTTAAACAAAATAAAAAATTGCACATGTAAAAAATAACAAAATTTGTCAATTTTCTTTGACATAATAGAATAATAAAAGTAATATCAAATTAATTGAGTCAAAATTTTAATTCAAGTCTTCTGTTTCCAAATTTTCTGTAAAGTCTTCCTCTCCATTTGCTTCTGTGAATCCATTTATACTTGTAAAAAATGAGTGGTGAGAGGATGGTATATAGGGCATCAGTTTCTTTATATCTGCCAACTTTTTTGTATCAATCAACCGTGGACTGTTGTACTTTTTTGGTAAATTGTTCAAATTAAAAACTTTATTATTTACTGGTCTTCCCTTTTTGGTAATAGTGATCGATTTGAAATCTTCATTTATATAATGCTTTATAAAAATTTTATTTGGCTCGTTCGCATCGAACATAAAACATCTAGCATTCGAAAAATCAACTTTCGATTTATCATCTGCTATGAGTTTTTTTGAAACATTTTCCAATAAATGTTCAAAGCTGTTAAAATCTTGTTCTTGCAAAATTCGAACTTCAAAAGGATTTTTTTTTTTAGCTTTTCTTATTAAACCTGCCCATTCTTCTGTTGTATATACGTGCGAAATTTTTCGTTTATGCTTTTCTATAATTGCAAAATCACGGTCTGATGGCAAGAAGGTATGTCCTGGAACTAAAAACCAATGCTCTATTTTTTCATACTTCTTTTCTCTTACCATATTCAACCATAAGGTCATAATGGTCCAATTTTTGTTTTGACCGCCACAGTTGTCGGAAAATATTAACAATTCTTTTGCTTCCGGCATATGTGTATTTAAATAAGTCAAAAGAACACTAGCTACTTCTTCCGATCCCCTTTTTGCTGTTTTTTCGGACCAAAGATTCATGTAACCCTTTTCGGTCCCACAATTGTGAATTCCTAAGTTATAAGTCCATATTTTTCTCAAATAAAAAGCTACACTTGTTGTTAATGTTGGCGTGGCAAGTGCCTGTTGCAAGTCAAACGTGATCACTTTTCTTAAATCATTTTGTTTTGCTTCTTCAATTTTATGTTTCATGAAATCTTGTAGCGCTTGACTACGTCTTTGATGGAGTTCTAATTCCGTTTTTAATTTCCCAATTTCATTTTCTGCATTGCAACTTGAGATAGAATTTTGTAAGCTATCACAAGTTTTGCAAGTATCAGATCGTGGCAGTTTAAATCCTATATTATATTCGGTTCCAAAAATTCTTCTATATTTATCAGCTGATACTGGCTCAATCTGTCGTTCTTCACACCAGGGACGATACAAATCTGTATAAAGTGTTTGTATTGACAAATCAGAATTTAAATATATCCTACCAGGATTAGTTGTTCTACTGTAATGACTTGTATATTTTGGTATCAAATCGATGCGTTTCTTTACAGATTTCAAGCTTTCTTCTGAATGCTTGTTAGGTCTATTGGAATGTTTTCCTCTTCGATCAGTCCTTGAAATAGATAGGCCTGAAATGATCTGTTGCGCAATTAATTCAATTCTACTTTTGCTGTCTTGTAAGCCATGAACAGCTAAAAATTCTTCTTTGCATACTTTTACATTCTGTCCATTTGGTTTGACATAGTAAGTAATTGTATGTTGTCTTCGCGAATGCCCTGCTCTTTTACATTTTTTTGGATATCTTCTTTTTGGTGATATCACTTCTATTTGAGAAAAAAGGTAAGCATTCTGCATATTATAATCACCCATATCCCAAAATTCTGTGAATATATTTATTTCCTTTCCATCAAGTTTTTTTCTACATTCTTGTTGGCAACTGCATGCGCTTCCTAATTGTCGAGCTTCAACCTTTTTGATTTTATTTAAATATCCTTCTCCCAAATTTCTTTTAATTTTTCGTTTTTCTGTTTTAGAGACTTTTTTCTGCCTCCAACGTGTGGGATTTTTTTCCACTGATTAGAAAATTTCATTTTCTCGCTATTTTATTAAAAAATAACAATAAAAAAAAGATATTTCAATTAAAGCAACATTTAAAAACAAAATTGACCTAACTATGACTACGGCAAATCCTTATCAATATAGATTTAAGATAAGCCTTAATTTTTAAACATTCAGTTTTCCTCTGAACAAAAATTTAAAAAATTTTGTGTAAAAATCAGATATGCCACACACGAAATATTATTAATAATCTTTTATAATTACCATTACAATATTTTCTTCATCGCTATGTGGAATGAAAGTTGGATCGTTCCAGGATCCAACACTGAAATCCGTTTTCGATTCAGAACTCTCTGAATCGTATAACATTTTTTCAAAAAAATCACTTCGCGACTGTCAGTACAAAATATAACTTTTTATGTTGTGGCTTACCTTGTTATTCTGGGGAAAAACCACATTTTTCGTAAAATAGAAAAACAAGACTTTAGCATTTTTACCACCATCTGTTGGAATATTTGAGAAATATCAAACTTGAAAGTTGTATTATTGCTCACCAAACTTAATTATAACTAAATCACCGTTTTTTTTAAAATGTGGCATATCGTGTTTTTCTCCCATGCCCTTCAATTGTATGTTCCATATAACCTTGTAGTATTATACCTGGAATTGTTAAAAAATGCTTTACGAACTTTGTAAAAATATAAATGTCTTAGTGGAAGTACTATACCCGGAAATGTTAAAAAATGTTTTAAGAACTTTGTAAAAATATAAATGTCTTATAGGAAGTAAAACAATTTATTAACAAAATTTGTTTCTAAGCAATTCATTTATTCTATTATCAAATGCTTACTCTAAAATGTGGTTTAATAATTATTGTTAAATTATTGTTACTCATATTATATGTATACATATCATATTATTTTTTTTTTTTATGATCTTGACAGTAACTTAGGAAAACCTTTTCGTGCTTAATTAAGTACGGTACTGCAATTTTACACTACAATATCTACAATAATTCGAGTATTTATTTTAACAAATTACTGGCTTATCTACTCATTAAATGTGGAAAACTACTACTATTGTCAGGAACTAAGCCTTCTTAAATAGAATAGTTTCATTTTATTTAATTTGTTACCAGATTAACTCTCAATTATCTTTTGTCATTTATTAATATCCCAATGACAAAGGGTACTAGACCAGCTCGAAAAACCAATGAAGCATTTTTTTTTTTTGCTTCATCGGGAATCGAACCCGGGACCTTTCGGTTGAAAGGCAGGCGCTCTACCTACTGCGCCACCCAGCGTATAATATGCATCTTAAATTCTAAAATTCATCCTATTTAGGATGCTTTGATTACATACCTATGATTTACTTCTTAAAAATAAAAAAAAACACCGGTTTATTTTCTTTTAACTTTATTAAATCAAAAAATATATCAACACACAGAAATAAAATCAAAATTAAGGTGAAGAATAGAAAAAAGCAAATAAAAAATATAATTTAAATATATATTTAAAAGACTATATTATATTTTAAAATATATTTTAAATAGAAAAACAAATTTTTTTATGCTTATATTAATAGAAAAAAATATTAGTTATGTGTAAAAGTTACAATGTTTGATTTTAATAAGAAAAACAAATTTGTTCATGCTTAGATTTATTTGTTTAAGGGATTTAGATGAATTTGATGTGACAAAACTTTGGAGGAATTCTTTTATCATTATTTTTATTTTTGCAATAATTATTCATCAAAATATTGCATCAAGTTTTTATACATTTTTTATCATATAAGAAAGATATCATATAAGAAATTTCTTTGTTTACATTTTCCTATGGCCTTTAAAGCGCCGTCTTAACAAAAAAAAGTACGAAGTTTCACGCCTGTATATTTAGGATGCCTTGTTTATTTTTTCATCGTGTCAGTGATAGGTCTTCAAGAATGGCTGTAAATGTGTATACATAATGTAGCTATATACCCAACGAATTAGAATTAAATGGAAGTGAGTATCCCATACAAAAATACAAACATTTTGTCCATATTTTTGTAGTACTTCTCTTTCTGTTTGGTTTGTTTTGGTTTCTTTATGTCAAAAAAAAAATTTTTTTAGTGTTAGGCCAATGTAGTTTTTTTAAATAGAAAATTAGTAAAATCTTTGAGTATGAATAAAATAAAAGGTATCAAAATATAATCTTAATAAAAATAACAATGTTTTTTCAATTTAAACTTTCTTTTACTTTATTACCGTATTCTATTATTACACAGAAAAGTATTGCTGTTAAATTATTTGAAAAAAAAAAAATCATTCATGTTTCTGAAATATTGAAAATGTAGCAGTAGTGTGTAATATATGGATAAATGAAATTTTCAAAAAGTACGAACACTAGCAATGAAGTAGGAAAAAATAAAATTTTTTATTGTCAAATAAATATTAAAAAAAGTCAATAAAATTTTTGATTTTTATTATAAATTGTTAAAAAATTACAAATTTTAAGGAAAAATGGAATGTAAAAAGAAGATTGATCCAGGCTGTAAGTCTCATTTGGAAAGAGAAAATTACGTGTCTTTACATATGTAAGTATTATATTTTACATCTTTTGAATTTTTAAAAACTGCTAAACAAAACAGTGTAGTATTAGGATTATTTAAATATCCGGACAAAGAAATTTTTTTTTTTAATATCATTTTAAATATTTATTTTGAATATATTGGATATAATTTTAAAAAATGTATATATATGTTTGTAGTTTCCCAAAAGACGATGTTTTGAAACAACGATGGATTGAAGGAATTCAAACTGCAAAATGGATACCAAATTTAAAAAAGCATAGTAATTTATCCATTATTGTTAGATATTTTTACTCATCATATTTAAAAAAAAAATTTAAGTCAAAATACATGCAAATTGAGGCATATTAAATTCTGAGCACTATCCTGTTTATTTATCAAAATAATTTCCATTAAAAAGAGAGAAAATATATTGAACGAATATATTCATCTATTTCTGTTTTTTGACAATAAAAAATACCAAAGAAAGAGAGGAATATACCCAAAACATTGGACAGTTTTTTGTATGGATAGCCACTTCCATTTAATTCTAATTCGTTGTATATACCTATATATATATACTTCTTATATCTGCTTGCATTTTTATTATGTGTAATTAAATATGACATATGTATATGTAAAAATCTATACACTCGTTTAAAGCACCTTCAACAAATAATATTAGAAATCAAAGTATTAAATTTGTTTTTATTAGAAATTGAAGGAATTCTAGATTATTGATGTGTATTTGTTGTTATCTTGCTTTACTTTTTAAAATTTGAAGAATTAATAGCGCTCGTCACGCATTTCGTACCTTCGTATTTCGTAAATTTACGAATGTCAATTTTGCGTGAAGAGTAAATTTGTAAATTTTGTATTTTTCATTTCGTAAATTCGTAATAACAGCTGATATCTGATGTCTGTTTAAACTTGATTTCCAATTTTAATTATGGTTGTGTTGTTATTAGAATTTAATTATTTTTAATTGGTAATTTTTATGATTTAAATTTAACTATTTTCAATTTGTAATTTTTTGTGATATGGAACAACATAAATTAACAAGCGTAAGATGCGTAACAAAAATATGAGGTCCTTGACGAAAGAATCCATGCTTCTAGAAAACACCTCAAAAGCAAATACAAATGTTTATTTTAAGTTATTTTTATTTTTATTTTTTATAAAAATTTCATTTACACATTTAAATTTATTTTTATTCAACAAATTTTTTTTCAACAAATGAATTTGATTAATAGTTTATTGATGCCTGATTCACTGATTCAGAACGTATGTTCCGAACCCATGCGCGAGATTTGTATTTCGTTTAATTTTTAAAAATAAAAAAACAATGTTTATTTTTTATTTATGACATTTTATTAACTGTCTTCTCCAAATTCTAAACATGAACTGCCTGTCTTTCTGTTTACAATATTTTATTATTTTTTATTAATTTTATTAATTTTGTAACTGTACTTCGATATTTTGAATTATCAGTATAATGAAACGAAGTATAGTTTTACATTATATTAAAACTTTGAATTTAACAGGTTATTAGCATTTGACATTATGTCATTGTATTTTTCTATTGTTACTATACATTTATTTGAAGGGTCCTCCATTGCTTGTAACGCTAATGCATCCTCTAAATTAACAATTTTTTTATAAATTTTCATGTCATCGGCGTAAATTTTAATATGACTATTAATTAATAAAGATGAAACATCATTAATAGAAATAATGAAGAGTAAAGGACCGAGATGACTACCTTGAGGCACACCTGTGGGAGCTTCGAACTCAGTGGAAATTGACGATCTAAACGAAACACTATAACTACGACCAGAAAGGTAAGAATGAACCCAATTAATAAAGTAACTAGGAAATCCTAATTTATTTAACTTAAAGATGATAATGTTATGTGGAAGCAAATCAAAAGCTTTGCTGAAATCTGTATATATTACAGATATTACAGACCGTTTGAAACCCATCTTCCATGTTATTAATAAAGGTAGATGTTGACTCAACAAGATTAGTAACAGTAGACTTAAGCTTTACAAAGCCATGTTGAAAAGATGATAAGAAACAAGTACAATGATCATAAATAGAATCAAATACAATAAGTTCAAATAGTTTAGGTATAGAAGAAAGTTTAGCAGTTGGACGATAATTACTTACATTATTTTTTAGATTTTTTTTGTGAACTGGTCTAATTAGGGCAGTTTTCCAGATTGAAGGAAAGATACCAGAAGTTAAAGAAGAATTGAATAATACAGAGAGAGGACCACATAGTGAAGAAGAACATTTATTTAAGAATAGGTTAAGGATGCCGTCAGTACCAGGACTAGGATTGTTATCAAGCTTTAATAAATAATTGAGTACCACATTAGAATGGATATGAATATTACTCAATGTAGTTTTAGAAAAATTCGATAAATGGCCAAAATTACTTTCGTTTAATGAGAAAGCAGCCGTAGAATAACTAATAGAGAAGAAATCACGGAAAAATTCAGAAATGACATTAGGATCACTACTACTAGAGTTTTTATAATTCATACACAAAGGATACTGATCACTTTTTCTTTTCGAGTTAACGAATTTCCAAAAAAGTTTCGGATTAGTTTTAATATTATCAGACATTTCAGATCTTTTACATAATTGGTATATAAGTTATCCGACATCATTTTAAATTCAATGTTATTATTGCTTTTAATAAATTTACGCCAAGCTTTATTTTTCTTATTTTTTAACTTTTTAAGGTTTATGGTAAACCATGGTGGACTAGATTTATCACTATTGTCAATAACTAATGGAACATATTGTGAAATGGCAAATTGAATAGTTTTATAGAAATGATTAACTGCGACATTTAAATTATAAGAGGTCATAAATGAAAAATCATAAGAACTTAGGTAGTTATTAATAGCGTCGAAATTAGCTTTAAGAAAATTAAAACGATAAGAAAGTGCTGAATCAACTTTGGGAGATGAGATAAGAATGCAAAAAGAAAAACAAATAGGAGGATGATAATCATCAATTTCAACCAGTTCAAATGGAAAATTAATGATGTTAAGATTGTCCAATTTGTCGTAAATAGCAGATCTAATTTCCTACCGCGATTATTACAAATTGAAGATATCTGTTGAAAGTTAAAGGAATTAAAGGAGTCGATTACAAAGTACTCTGTATTACTAACTAAATGAAGTGGAATGAAGTAGGCTTCCTCGTCATGCGGAACCCATTTAATATTAGGTAGATTAAAATCTCTGCAAAGAATTATGTCATCATTTGTATTAAGTTTACTAACTAATGAATCAATTTAGGATATATATTTGGTATACACATCAATACTGGACGCCGGAGGGATATAAAGATTAATAATAACTAAATTTTTTAACTGTAGTTCAATTTTAACAGCAATTATTTAAAAAATATCGGTAGAGTGGTGCTGAGAAAACAACAACTGTGATGAACAAAGAGTATTTTTAACAGCTATCAATACACCTCCACCTTTTGGAACATTATAAGATAGAGAACAATCATATCTATCTTTTCTATAAACTGTGTAAGAAGAAGGAAAAATTTCAAGGCTATTTATTGAAGAAGTAAGCCAAGTTTCAGTTAAAACAAATAGATCAGAATCTAATAAAGAAGAATTTTGGAAAACTTTTTTAGTTTTTGTACGTAGACCTCTTACATATTGATAATAAACAGATAGTTTAAAAGGATCAGTTTTAGAAGAAATAGATAGGGACGAAAAAACTTATCGTGGTTTTCTCTCACACGTTGGAGATAGTTGGAGTCTTAGACGAGATATGTGAGGCAAAGGACTGTAAATCATTCAAAGCACTGTCAGCTGAAATATTGAATGTTTCATGATATCTAATAAAAATATTGCGTAAGTCATTAATTTCTTGTTGAATTTCTGTTTTTAGCGAAGTATTTGTTTTACCACCAATGCAAACATCATTAGGCTTATCGTGAAGATATGCAAGGTAGAGTCTGACATTGTCATAATTCTGTTGTCCCTTAGCCTGGCTAAAACGTACCTACAGCTATTATTATTGTCATGAAGCGCTTTTTGAGTAAGTTTGACAACGGGCGGCAACAGAGGATCCAACTTCGGTGGGGCACTATTTGAATTGGATAAGGGAATATCCTCTAAGTTAGTTAAGGAAGGATTAGTTTGATGTACAGAAGGTATAGAAGAAGAAGAATTTAATTTTGAACTGGTAATTTGATTAGTGGTGGGTTTAGTTAAAACTAATTTAGAAGGTTTAGTTTGTGGTATAATGGGTTCACCTTGAACAAAATTTTGATATTTGTTGAACTTATCCGAAACCGACTTTTTGAATTTAGAAAATTTGTTGCTTAGAAAAGAATCACTAATATGTTTATTTTTAGATATTTCATGATAATCTTTAGAATTAATAGGAGATGCCTTACTATAATTATTAATTGCAATAACATTTTTGGGCAGTTTAAGAAAATTATTAGTATTAGAAGTGATTTTATCACTGTTTTTGTGTGTGTTGATATTCTGAGTAGGAATAGCATTAGAGTCAGTTTTAGTATTAAATATTTTGTTAGTATTGGTTTTAGTATAAGGGATGTCAATTACGTGAGAAGAATTAATAGAAGGAGCAGGAAAAGATAAGTCAAGTAAATTTTTTAAAGAAGTATTAGTGTTTAATGAAAGTTTAGCGTTTAATAAAGGTTTAATTTGTTTATTTGCTTTTAAATTCATTTTTAATTAATCTGCATTTGTGCCATGAGAAGCTACACTAAGATCATCATTATTATTATTACCTTTGACCTGCGTTTTTGATATTTTGATGTCCGGTGTTATTTTATTCCAAATGAAGGTGTTACTGGTATGCTGTAATTTTCTAATATTTTGAATCGAACCGGATAAAGAGAAGCAAAGATAATTTTTTTTAGTCATTTTGATCCTTGTAGGTGTTAAATTGACACACGTTACATCCTTGATGTTGAATTCATCATTTATAAATTTCAGCAGTTTTTTTTCCACTAAACGAACATGGAACCCCTTTAAGAAAGATAGATGTACTTGTATCTTTTTCAACTGCAGACAAATGGCCAATATTTAATTTATTAATTCTATTTCTCCATTCATTTACAGTCCATTGCGTTCCAAGCTTATGCAAGATAAAAGGTTCAGCCGATAAATCTACAGGAACATCAGCGTGAACTTCAGAATCAGTTTGAGTACTTATCTCCTTTGTATGATTGGATGAAGGAACAATTTTATCTGCATTACCGAATTGTTCTAATAAATCTATGATCAATCCCGATTTTGCAACATCAAGGTCTGTTAAAAAGTTTTGAATGTTGATATACATGTTGTTTAAAAGTCCCTCGATGTTCTGGCAGTCTTCACAGATGAAAAATGAGTCAAGAGGTGGATGATACCAGTCTCTATTAAGACCCATGCAGACTCCATGTAGCTTTCTTTTACAGAAAGCTTTACAAATGACAAATTTGCTTTTATTGTCATTGTCGAAACAATTAGCCAAATTACATTTATATTATATGTAAAGACATATGTTATATGTCTTCTTAAATAGAATAGTTTCATTTTATTTAATTTGTTACCAGATTAACTCTCAATTATCTCTTGTCATTTATTAATATCCCAATGACAAAGGGTACTAGACCAGCTCGAAAAACCAATGAAGCATTTTTTTTTTTTTGCTTCATCGGGAATCGAACCCGGGACCTTTCGGTTGAAAGGCAGGCGCTCTACCTACTGCGCCACCCAGCGTATAATGTGCATCTTAAATTCTAAAATTCATCCTATTTAGGATGCTTTGATTACATACCTATGATTTACTTCTTAAAAATAAAAAAAAACACCGGTTTATTTTCTTTTAACTTTATTAAATCAAAAAATATATCAACACACAGAAATAAAATCAAAATTAAGGTGAAGAATAGAAAAAAGCAAATAAAAAATATAATTTAAATATATATTTAAAAGACTATATTATATTTTAAAATATATTTTAAATAGAAAAACAAATTTTTTTATGCTTATATTAATAGAAAAAAATATTAGTTATGTGTAAAAGTTACAATGTTTGATTTTAATAAGAAAAACAAATTTGTTCATGCTTAGATTTATTTGTTTAAGGGATTTAGATGAATTTGATGTGACAAAACTTTGGAGGAATTCTTTTATCATTATTTTTATTTTTGCAATAATTATTCATCAAAATATTGCATCAAGTTTTTATACATTTTTTATCATATAAGAAAGATATCATATAAGAAATTTCTTTGTTTACATTTTCCTATGGCCTTTAAAGCGCCGTCTTAACAAAAAAAAGTACGAAGTTTCACGCCTGTATATTTAGGATGCCTTGTTTATTTTTACATCGTGTCAGTGATAGGTCTTCAAGAATGGCTGTAAATGTGTATACATAATGTAGCTATATACCCAACGAATTAGAATTAAATGGAAGTGAGTATCCCATACAAAAATACAAACATTTTGTCCATATTTTTGTAGTACTTCTCTTTCTGTTTGGTTTGTTTTGGTTTCTTTATGTCAAAAAAAAAAATTTTTTAGTGTTAGGCCAATGTAGTTTTTTTAAATAGAAAATTAGTAAAATCTTTGAGTATGAATAAAATAAAAGGTATCAAAATATAATCTTAATAAAAATAACAATGTTTTTTCAATTTAAACTTTCTTTTACTTTATTACCGTATTCTATTATTACACAGAAAAGTATTGCTGTTAAATTATTTGAAAAAAAAAAAATCATTCATGTTTCTGAAATATTGAAAATGTAGCAGTAGTGTGTAATATATGGATAAATGAAATTTTCAAAAAGTACGAACACTAGCAATAAAGTAGGAAAAAATAAAATTTTTTATTGTCAAATAAATATTAAAAAAAGTCAATAAAATTTTTGATTTTTATTATAAATTGTTAAAAAATTACAAATTTTAAGGAAAAATGGAACGTAAAAAGAAGATTGATCCAGGCTGTAAGTCTCATTTGGAAAAAGAAAATTACGTGTCTTTACATATGTAAGTATAATATTTTACATCTTTTGAATTTTTAAAAACTGCTAAAGAAAACAGTGTAGTATTAGGATTATTTAAATATCCGGACAAAGAAATTTTTTTTTTGAATATCATTTTAAATATTTATTTTGAATATATTGGATATAATTTTAAAAAATGTATATATATGTTTGTAGTTTCCCAAAAGACGATGTTTTGAAACAACGATGGATTGAAGGAATTCAAACTGCAAAATGGATACCAAATTTAAAAAAGCATAGTAATTTATCCATTATTGTTAGATATTTTTACTCATCATATTTAAAAAAAAAATTTAAGTAAAAATACATGCAAATTGAGGCATATTAAATTCTGAGCACTATCCTGTTTATTTATCAAAATAATTTCCATTAAAAAGAGAGAAAATATATTGGACGAATATATTCATCTATTTCTGTTTTTTGACAATAAAAAATACCAAAGAAAGAGAGGAATATACCCAAAACATTGGACAGTTTTTTGTATGGATAGCCACTTCCATTTAATTCTAATTCGTTGTATATACCTATATATATATACTTCTTATATCTGCTTGCATTTTTATTATGTGTAATTAAATATGACATATGTATGAGGATATAAAAATATGAGGTCCTTGACGAAAGAATCCATGCTTCTAGAAAACACCTCAAAAGCAAATACAAATGTTTATTTTAAGTTATTTTTATTTTTATTTTTTATAAAAATTTCATTTACACATTTAAATTTATTTTTATTCAACAAATTTTTTTTCAACAAATGAATTTGATTAATAGTTTATTGATGCCTGATTCACTGATTCAGAACGTATGTTCCGAACCCATGCGCGAGATTTGTATTTCGTTTAATTTTTGAAAATAAAAAAACAATGTTTATTTTTTATTTATGACATTTTATTAACTGTCTTCTCCAAATTCTAAACATGAACTGCCTGTCTTTCTGTTTACAATATTTTATTATTTTTTATTAATTTTATTAATTTTGTAACTGTACTTCGATATTTTGAATTATCAGTATAATGAAACGAAGTATAGTTTTACATTATATTAAAACTTTGAATTTAACAGGTTATTAGCATTTGACATTATGTCATTGTATTTTTCTATTGTTACTATACATTTATTTGAAGGGTCCTCCATTGCTTGTAACGCTAATGCATCCTCTAAATTAACAATTTTTTTATAAATTTTCATGTCATCGGCGTAAATTTTAATATGACTATTAATTAATAAAGATGAAACATCATTAATAGAAATAATGAAGAGTAAAGGACCGAGATGACTACCTTGAGGCACACCTGTGGGAGCTTCGAACTCAGTGGAAATTGACGATCTAAACGAAACACTATAACTACGACCAGAAAGGTAAGAATGAACCCAATTAATAAAGTAACTAGGAAATCCTAATTTATTTAACTTAAAGATGATAATGTTATGTGGAAGCAAATCAAAAGCTTTGCTGAAATCTGTATATATTACAGATATTACAGACCGTTTGAAACCCATCTTCCATGTTATTAATAAAGGTAGATGTTGACTCAACAAGATTAGTAACAGTAGACTTAAGCTTTACAAAGCCATGTTGAAAAGATGATAAGAAACAAGTACAATGATCATAAATAGAATCAAATACAATAAGTTCAAATAGTTTAGGTATAGAAGAAAGTTTAGCAGTTGGACGATAATTACTTACATTATTTTTTAGATTTTTTTTGTGAACTGGTCTAATTAGGGCAGTTTTCCAGATTGAAGGAAAGATACCAGAAGTTAAAGAAGAATTGAATAATACAGAGAGAGGACCACATAGTGAAGAAGAACATTTATTTAAGAATAGGTTAAGGATGCCGTCAGTACCAGGACTAGGATTGTTATCAAGCTTTAATAAATAATTGAGTACCACATTAGAATGGATATGAATATTACTCAATGTAGTTTTAGAAAAATTCGATAAATGGCCAAAATTACTTTCGTTTAATGAGAAAGCAGCCGTAGAATAACTAATAGAGAAGAAATCACGGAAAAATTCAGAAATGACATTAGGATCACTACTACTAGAGTTTTTATAATTCATACACAAAGGATACTGATCACTTTTTCTTTTCGAGTTAACGAATTTCCAAAAAAGTTTCGGATTAGTTTTAATATTATCAGACATTTCAGATCTTTTACATAATTGGTATATAAGTTATCCGACATCATTTTAAATTCAATGTTATTATTGCTTTTAATAAATTTACGCCAAGCTTTATTTTTCTTATTTTTTAACTTTATAAGGTTTTTGGTAAACCAAGGTGGACTAGATTTATCACTATTGTCAATAACTAATGGAACATATTGTGAAATAGCAAATTGAATAGTTTTATAGAAATGATTAACTGCGACATTTAAATTATAAGAGGTCATAAATGAAAAATCATAAGAACTTAGGTAGTTATTAATAGCGTCGAAATTAGCTTTAAGAAAATTAAAACGATAAGAAAGTGCTGAATCAACTTTGGGAGATGAGATAAGAATGCAAAAAGAAAAACAAATAGGAGGATGATAATCATCAATTTCAACCAGTTCAAATGGAAAATTAATGATGTTAAGATTGTCCAATTTGTCGTAAATAGCAGATCTAATTGCCTACCGCGATTATTACAAATTGAAGATATCTTTTGAAAGTTAAAGGAATTAAAGGAGTCGATTACAAAGTACTCTGTATTACTAACTAAATGAAGTGGAATGAAGTAGGCTTCCTCGTCATGCGGAACCCATTTAATATTAGGTAGATTAAAATCTCTGCAAAGAATTATGTCATCATTTGTATTAAGTTTACTAACTAATGAATCAATTTAGGATATATATTTGGTATACACATCAATACTGGACGCCGGAGGGATATAAAGATTAATAATAACTAAATTTTTTAACTGTAGTTCAATTTTAACAGCAATTATTTAAAAAATATCGGTAGAGTGGTGCTGAGAAAACAACAACTGTGATGAACAAAGAGTATTTTTAACAGCTATCAATACACCTCCACCTTTTGGAACATTATAAGATAGAGAACAATCATATCTATCTTTTCTATAAACTGTGTAAGAAGAAGGAAAAATTTCAAGGCTATTTATTGAAGAAGTAAGCCAAGTTTCAGTTAAAACAAATAGATCAGAATCTAATAAAGAAGAATTTTGGAAAACTTTTTTAGTTTTTGTACGTAGACCTCTTACATATTGATAATAAACAGATAGTTTAAAAGGATCAGTTTTAGAAGAAATAGATAGGGACGAAAAAACTTATCGTGGTTTTCTCTCACACGTTGGACATAGTTGGAGTCTTAGACGAGATATGTGAGGCAAAGGACTGTAAATCATTCAAAGCACTGTCAGCTGAAATATTGAATGTTTCATGATATCTAATAAAAATATTGCGTAAGTCATTAATTTCTTGTTGAATTTCTGTTTTTAGCGAAGTATTTGTTTTACCACCAATGCAAACATCATTAGGCTTATCGTGAAGATATGCAAGGTAGAGTCTGACATTGTCATAATTCTGTTGTCCCTTAGCCTGGCTAAAACGTACCTACAGCTATTATTATTGTCATGAAGCGCTTTTTGAGTAAGTTTGACAACGGGCGGCAACAGAGGATCCAACTTCGGTGGGGCACTATTTGAATTGGATAAGGGAATATCCTCTAAGTTAGTTAAGGAAGGATTAGTTTGATGTACAGAAGGTATAGAAGAAGAAGAATTTAATTTTGAACTGGTAATTTGATTAGTGGTGGGTTTAGTTAAAACTAATTTAGAAGGTTTAGTTTGTGGTATAATGGGTTCACCTTGAACAAAATTTTGATATTTGTTGAACTTATCCGAAACCGACTTTTTGAATTTAGAAAATTTGTTGCTTAGAAAAGAATCACTAATATGTTTATTTTTAGATATTTCATGATAATCTTTAGAATTAATAGGAGATGCCTTATTATAATTATTAATTGCAATAACATTTTTGGGCAGTTTAAGAAAATTATTAGTATTAGAAGTGATTTTATCACTGTTTTTGTGTGTGTTGATATTCTGAGTAGGAATAGCATTAGAGTCAGTTTTAGTATTAAATATTTTGTTAGTATTGGTTTTAGTATTAGGGATGTCAATTACGTGAGAAGAATTAATAGAAGGAGCAGGAAAAGATAAGTCAAGTAAATTTTTTAAAGAAGTATTAGTGTTTAATGAAAGTTTAGCGTTTAATAAAGGTTTAATTTGTTTATTTGCTTTTAAATTCATTTTTAATTAATCTGCATTTGTGCCATGAGAAGCTACACTAAGATCATCATTATTATTATTACCTTTGACCTGCGTTTTTGATATTTTGATGTCCGGTGTTATTTTATTCCAAATGAAGGTGTTACTGGTATGCTGTAATTTTCTAATATTTTGAATCGAACCGGATAAAGAGAAGCAAAGATAATTTTTTTTAGTCATTTTGATCCTTGTAGGTGTTAAATTGACACACGTTACATCCTTGATGTTGAATTCATCATTTATAAATTTCAGCAGTTTTTTTCCACTAAACGAACATGGAACCCCTTTAAGAAAGATAGATGTACTTGTATCTTTTTCAACTGCAGACAAATGGCCAATATTTAATTTATTAATTCTATTTCTCCATTCATTTACAGTCCATTGCGTTCCAAGCTTATGCAAGATAAAAGGTTCAGCCGATAAATCTACAGGAACATCAGCGTGAACTTCAGAATCAGTTTGAGTACTTATCTCCTTTGTATGATTGGATGAAGGAACAATTTTATCTGCATTACCGAATTGTTCTAATAAATCTATGATCAATCCAGATTTTGCAACATCAAGGTCTGTTAAAAGGTTTTGAATGTTGATATACATGTTGTTTAAAAGTCCCTCGATGTTCTGGCAGTCTTCACAGATGAAAAATGAGTCAAGAGGTGGATGATACCAGTCTCTATTAAGCCCCATGCAGACTCCATGTAGCTTTCTTTTACAGAAAGCTTTACAAATGACAAATTAGCTTTTATTGTCATTGTCGAAACAATTAGCCAAATTACATTTATATGCCATTAGTATGCCAAAGTTAAGATTTAATCAACAATTTAAAAAAAATAAAATTTATTATGAATTTAAATGTAATGGGATATGGCAATTATAATAATAATAATAATAATAATAATAATAATAATAATAATAATAATAATAATAATAATAATAATAAAAATAATAATATTAATAATAATAATAATAATAATAATAATAAAAATAATAATAATAATAATAATAATAATAATAATAATAATAATGATAATAATAATAATAATAATAATAATAATAATAATAATAATAATAATAATAATAATACTAATAATAATAATAATAATACTAATAATAATAATAATAATAATAATAATAATAATAATAATAATAATAATAATAGTAATAATAATAATAATAATAATAATAATAATAATAATAATAATAATAATAATAATAATAATAATAATAATAATAATAATAATAATAATAATAATAATAATAATAATAATAATAATAATAATAATAATAATAATAATAATAATAATAATAATAATAATAATAATAATAATAATAATAATAATAATAATAATAATAATAATAATAATAATAATAATAATAATAATAATAATAATAATAATAATAATAATAATAATAATAATAATAATAATAATAATAATAATAATAATAATAATAATAATAATAATAATAATAATAATAATAATAATAATAATAATAATAATAATAATAATAATAATAATAATAATAATAATAATAATAATAATAATAATAATAATAATAATAATAATAATAATAATAATAATAATAATAATAATAATAATAATAATAATAATAATAATAATAATAATAATAATAATAATAATAATAATAATAATAATAATAATAATAATAATAATAATAATAATAATAATAATAATAATAATAATAATAATAATAATAATAATAATAATAATAATAATAATAATAATAATAATAATAATAATAATAATAATAATAATAATAATAATAATAATAATAATAATAATAATAATAATAATAATAATAATAATAATAATAATAATAATAATAATAATAATAATAATAATAATAATAATAATAATAATAATAATAATAATAATAATAATAATAATAATAATAATAATAATAATAATAATAATAATAATAATAATAATAATAATAATAATAATAATAATAATAATAATAATAATAATAATAATAATAATAATAATAATAATAATAATAATAATAATAATAATAATAATAATAATAATAATAATAATAATAATAATAATAATAATAATAATAATAATAATAATAATAATAATAATAATAATAATAATAATAATAATAATAATAATAATAATAATAATAATAATAATAATAATAATAATAATAATAATAATAATAATAATAATAATAATAATAATAATAATAATAATAATAATAATAATAATAATAATAATAATAATAATAATAATAATAATAATAATAATAATAATAATAATAATAATAATAATAATAATAATAATAATAATAATAATAATAATAATAATAATAATAATAATAATAATAATAATAATAATAATAATAATAATAATAATAATAATAATAATAATAATAATAATAATAATAATAATAATAATAATAATAATAATAATAATAATAATAATAATAATAATAATAATAATAATAATAATAATAATAATAATAATAATAATAATAATAATAATAATAATAATAATAATAATAATAATAATTTTTTTTTTTTAGAAGGGAAAATCCTTTATCACGTGCGTCCAACAATGTTGGAGTCTCCCATATTGGGCATACCGACTAAAAAAAAAACAAAACCTCCCGCTCTCCACGGACACATGCCTGGAACCGTTTGTCACATTACTTCGGGCTAGGTCCAATGCCTTCGCCTTGAAGGCTGCTGCCTAGCCAAAGTAGCCAAAGTCTGTAGGTTGGACCTCTGTGGTGTCTAGGTCCACCTTCTTTTTCCGCAGTATTTTCTGCGAAAAGAGTGACAAACTGTCCCACGCTACCCTACCCTGTAAAATGTGGTCCACAACTGTGTCCGGAGAGAACCGCGGTACAACTTCCCTTAGCTGCATACGCTCTCGAGCCCACCTTTCACAGATGAAAAAAGTGTGCTCAGCATCATCGTGCATGTGGCAATATATGCACTCCGCTGAACGTGCCTTCCCCATCTTGTGCAGATAGGCCCGAAAGTATCCATGTCCACTCAGCAGCTGAGTGAAGTAGTAATCTACCTCTCCATGTCGACGTTCTACCCATGGGGTAACCTCCCCGATGAGCCGCCTCGTCCATATCCCTCGTTCCTCCAGTTCCCAGTTCTCCTGCCATTGCCGAAGCGTGCGATTCCGCTCTTCCTGCTGCACTGACTCTATATTTTCTTCGGCCTTTCTCCGGTATATCGCCTGACGCTGCCTTGCAAGTAGTGCAATTGGGATGACGCCAGCGATAACCAGGACAGCTGGCTCCGAGACAGTTCTGTAAGCAGACGCCACTAGCAACGCCGCCAGCCTTTGGACCCGACCCAGCCTTATCCGATAGCACTCCTTTGCGAGAGCATGACCCCATATCTCGGCACCATACAGCAAGACTGACTGGACCGCAGACATCAGTAGCCGCCTCCGACTCGATCTTGGTCCACCTATGTTGGCCATCAATCGAGCCAGCGCCACGACACCATTTGCGGCCCTGTCAGCAGTCTTCTTGATCTGCTCAAAGTAATTTAGCCTGCTGTCAATCATGATGCCGAGATATTTTACCGCCCGTTTTGTCTGCACCTCTTCTTCGCCGATGCGCATCTGGAGCTCAAGGTTCATCCTCCTTTTTGTCAGCACTACGACCTCCGTCTTGCTCAATGCCAACGACAGTCCGCGGCTGTCCATCCAAGAAAGGATGGACCGCATGGTTTGATTGAGCTTCAGTTGGGCGAGCTCCACGTTTCGCGCTGCTATCAGCACGGCAACGTCGTCCGCATATCCGACGAGCATTGACTCATCCGGCATGTTTAAGCGCAACAGACTATCGTATGCGGCATTCCAAAGGTCGGGACCGAGGATTGAACCTTCCGCTGCTCCTCCAGAGACCGTGATACTCCCTTGTCCTTCAGCCGTATCGAAGAGTACAGTCCGGTCGTCAAGGTAGTCGCTGATCATTCCTAGCAGATATTCTGGAACACGAAATTCCTGCTCTAGAGCTTGAAGCATGTCGCTCCATCTGGCCGAATTAAACGCATTTTTCACGTCTAAAGTCACAAGGAGGACTATACGATGTGAAAAATGGTTGTGGTCCTCGGCTCTGCTCATCGCAGATGTAACTTCCACAATGGCATCTGCTGTGGAACGACCAGCTCTGAAACCGTACTGATGCGGTGACAAACCAACGGCTGCCTCGATGGCAGACAACAGCCTTGGCTTGAGTAACTTCTCTAGAACCTTTCCAGCAGTGTCCAGCATGCACAGCGGACGGTATGAGGAAGGTAGCTCCGGGTCTCCTTTCTCCTTGCTGATAAGTACCAGCTTAGCTGTCTTCCAACACTTGGGGAAAATTCCCGCTGAAAGACAGGCGTTGTACATACTCAACAGAATATTCGGATTATACCGAAAAACCAGCTTTAATATCTCTCCTTGGATACCGTCTGGACCTGGGGCCTTCTTGACCTTGAGGGATTGGATGGCCACTTCCAGCTCCTCCATTGTAAACGGAGAAGCGCCATCCCGGTTGTATACTCTAGCAGCTCGCTGGGAATGCACTGGAAAGAGGGCATTAACTAGATGCGTTGTGGTGCGCATTACCATGGGCGGAGGGGTTTTCAGTGCCCCAATTTTCTGGGTTACAATTTTGTAACCTAAACCCCATGGATCTGAGTTTATATCCTCTCTCAGCGCTTCCCAGCATCTCGCCTTGCTGTGATTGATTGCACGTCGCAACTGGCGCTTTTTCTCCTTGTGATCCGAGGACCTGAGCCTAACCTCTTCTTCCGTTCTAGCTCTCTGAGCCTTTCTCCTCAGCCGGAGACAATCTCTCCGGAGGTCAGCTATCTCAGCTGTCCACCAGTACATAGGCTGTTTTCCATGAGGAACTCGCCTCCGAGGCATTGAGCGGTCGCAGGCTAGAGTGATTTGACGCAGAGTGGCGTCAACCAATGGCCCTGCCTCGTGAGGGCTTGCAGGCTCCCCCTCAACCTGCATTTGGAAACCTCCCAGGATGACCGCTGCAAATACTGCTTCGTCAATTCTCCCCATGTTCCAGCGCTGTGGTCTGTTAGTAATTGTTCTTTGGAGTTGCCTTCTCTCACGGACCACGAATACAATGTACTGATGGTCACTGCCCGTGTGGTCCTCGATCACATGCCAGCCTTCGATCAAAGCGGCCAAGCGCTCACAGGCAAAGGATACGTCGGGAATGGTTTCTGAGTACCCCGGTCGACGGAAAGTAGATGCCGAGCCAACATTCAGAACAAGTAAGCCCGTTCTGGATGCAAACCCTAGCACGTCGCTTCCCCTCGAGTCAGGGTAAGGCATTCCCCACTCCGTTGCCTTAGCGTTGAAATCGCCACCAATCACTATGCGGCCCGTCGTGTTCAGAACCGTATCCTCTAGGTCCGCCAATTTCGCTCGGAAATCCGCTATGGCCTCGTTGGGTGTCAGGTAAACACTTATAAAAGTGATATCCGCATGTTTCACCCATACGAACCCACGCCAGCGCCCATGATCTCGTACCGAAATTTTCGCTGGGTCAGGTATCCAGATGGCAGCCGTACCCAGCTCGTCCGAGAATCAAGAAGTGGTTCTGTCCTTATACTGCTCACTAATGAGCAGTATGTCGGAACTCTTCTCCCGGACAAGCTGATGCAGAAGGTCATCTGCCACTCGGCTTCGGTTTAGGTTTGCCTGGAGGACGCTGATCATTTCCCTGTCTCTTTGGCCTTTCTCAGAGCATCTCTGAACACCTTGCATAACCCTGTGCCTAGAGCGTGTTCTAGATTTCCATGATGCTCGCCCGCATCGGCACAGAGTATGCAGTGGGCTTTCTCTTTACAGGCCTTAGCGATATGTCCCTTCTTTCCGCAGCGGTAGCAGGCTTTGCCTCGGTCAGGTCCCCTGCAAGAGCCAGCCATGTGACCGAAACTCAGACACCTGTAGCAATGTGTGACATCAGTCCTTGGCTTAACCCTGCAGTAAACCCATCCTACCTTGAGCCTTCCCTGCTTCAGCAGCTTTATGGCAGCTTGTTCGGCCAGGTCAACGATTGCAGCTCTCTGCCCCCAATTATTTTCCGTCGTCAGCCCAACCCTGAAAACCCCTTATTTCCGGGATATCTCGCCGTATTGCGTCCTCCACTTCCACTTTTGTGGCAACGCATTCCAAATACCGAATCACAATAGTGCATTTTGGTTCAAGGCCATTTACTGTAGCCTTGTCCCCTAATACTCCTTTAATCGCTTCCCTGAAGGCTTCTCGATTTTTGGTTCCAGGACCTAGTTCTATTAGGAGACCTCCAGACCTGGTCTGCCGGACTTCTTTAATTTCAGTCCCCGACTCTTCTGGCTTAACTCCTCCTTTGATATCAGCCAGCACCTGAGCGTAGGAGCGTCCGTCGTTTGATCGTATAAGCACTGCGTCAGGTTTCGTTTTTTTCGAACTTCTCTGAGGCATTGCCGCAATAAAAAGTCCACCACAGCAGAGGCCCGATACTGCGGTAAGGTCAGGAAAAAACTCTCTGAGGTGACCTGGTATCAGAGGGGCTCCGTTTGCGATAACTAAGTATTACCCGCTTGCTACCAACTAGTCCACTGGGCACGGGTCGCATCACACCACTGGATTAGGAGGGCTGGTAGTAGTTTGTACGCCGCTCAAGCATCATCCAATCTGGCTTAGGTAACCCTACCAGGACCATATGCTCCCGGCAGCGTAGCATGATGAATCATTGCGAGCTAATCCCCCACACCACGTCAAGGTCACTACCATGTGGGGGAATAATAATAATAATAATAATAATAATAATAATAATAATAATAATACTAATAATAATAATAATAATAATAATAATAATTTTTTTTTTTTTTTTTTTTTGCTTTTTTACGGTTATAGATGGTGTCGCGGGGAAAATCTGCTTAACAGACTACCGAGTGCCGGGTTGATCGGTTTCTTTTTGCATTACACTAAGACGCACTGCAAAAAAGGAACCAACCGACCGGCTAAAAACCCCCACCATCTGTTCCCTTGACCCACGATGTATATCCCAGTTGGGAACCGCGTTAGCATTTCTTCAAACTGGCGAAAAAGTGCTGGCTTCGGTGTTTCCGTGTGAATTATCCCGTTCGCTCTTCTCTGCATATATCTATCGACAGCGGCAGACTGAAAAATAAATTCTGCTGTCCCTCTTCTAATATTATTACTAAAAACAATATTAATATTCTAAGCCTTTTCTATTATGGCTAGGTTATTTCCCATTTACAATCAAAAACTATTCTAAACAGAGCTATATAATCCCTAGAGGTGCTGTCTGGAAGTAGCTTCCAACATGTCAAGATGCCTCAAAACACTGGACTAAGTTATTTCTGTTTACATCTATTCTACAAATAACTAGAAAACTAAAAACTATTCTATACAGAGCTACATAGTCCCTAGAGGTGCTGTCTTGAAGCAGCTTCCAGTATGTCAAGCTGCCTCAAGATGCTGGACTAGGTTATTTCTGTTTTACATCTATTCTACAAATAGCTACTTGACTCCCAAAATCGTTTTGCGTAGGCCCGACTATTTGGCGAGTTACTATCTACTTCCATATGTAACAAAAATAACAAAAAAACAGTACTACTGTGCTACATAACAAAACAGCGATACGTTTTATCTAATTTCGCTTATAAGTCTACCGAGATCTACCACACGCCGACAGCATCAGCAGTAACTATTGTCGCAGAGTTAAATTTGTTGTTAATTTAACAAAAACAAAACTGCGGCACCAGTAAGCCTGTATGCCACCGGTGCCAAGCAGACCACGCCAGACTCAAAAGCAGAAACCCGACTACACTGAGGTCTATTTCCTAACTTAGAAGATCTATTCCGAATCTTCTAAGTAGCCCAGTCTCTTCTTCTTTCGTAATAACGCCTCGACGTAGACTGACACGGCGTTCCAATTTTCTTCCGTGTCTATCATTATGGTGGTTATATTATTTGGCGTAACATCCCCTACCATTCGAGTTAGAACTCTTCTTTCCTCCGCTGGGACGTCGCACTCGAAAAAAGTATGCTAGACCGTATCTTCTGCTGTGTCGCAGTGGCGACATCGTGGACTGTTTTCTTTATTCATTCTGAATAAATAAGCTCGAAAGTATCCATGCCCCGAGAGCATTTGCGTTGTATAGAAGTTCACTTCGCCGTGCCTCCGGTTAACCCAAACCGCTAGTTGTGGTATCAATCTTGCGGTCCAGCGTCCTCTGTTTTCCCCATTCCATTGTTCTTGCCATTTTTCTAGGCTTTGTCTCCTCGCGTCTCCTGACACTTCTTTTCTGTCTCTTCCCGCAGCCCTATTATATATCTGCTTCCTCTCTCGGGCTAACAATGTTATCGGTATCACGTCTGCAATTACATTTACAGCTGGGTATGAGACCGTCCGGTAGGAGCACGCTACATAATAATAATAATAATATTATAATAATAATAATAATAATAATAATAATAATAATAAAAATAATAATAATAATAATAATAATAGTAATAATAATAATAATAATAATAATAATAATAATAATAGTAATAATAATAATAATAATAATAATAATAATAATAATTTTTTTTTTTTTTTTTTTTTTTTTTTTTCGTAGGTCGGTGGTGAAAACCTTATATAGGTATCTTGAAGGGTCCGCACTTCAAGGGTATGTGAGACTCCCATGATCTCTTTCGGTCTACTCACCAAATACACCACCTCCTTTTTCCACGGTGAAACCAACCCGGAACCGCTTTTGCATTACTTCAAGTTGGCCCGTGCTTGTTCTTTTTTTTTTTAATTTTCTTTTATGATTCTTCTTCTAGGTCCTCTAAATATCTGAGCTCTTTCTTCCTGCGTAGTATTAATTCTATGTATTTAGCTATTGCATTCCATTTTTCTTGGTTTTCAAGCATTGCAGAAATTATATTTTCTGATGTTAATTCTCCTACTGCTACTATTAAAGATTCTCTTTCTGTTTCTGCTAAATAACATTCGAAAAAAGTGTGATGCGCTGTGTCATGTGTTGCGCTGCAGTGACTGCATCCTGGATTGTTTACTTTGCCCATATGGTAGAGGTAGGATCGAAAATATCCGTGGCCTGATAGGAACTGAGTGATGTAAAAATTTACTTCTCCATGGTGTGGGTTAAACCAGACTTCTACTTGTGGGATTAATCTAGCCGTACATCGACCGTGCTGATCATTACTCCAGTGTTCTTGCCATCTTGTCATCGTGCACCTTCTTTCCTCTGCTACAATGACATCTCGGGTCGTTGCTTGATCCCTTATATATATATGTCTTCGTTCTTGCGCTAGCAAATCAATCGGAATCACGCCCGCGATTACCATGACCGCCGAATGTGAAACTGTTCGATAGGAGCACGCGACTCGGAGAGCCCCCCTTCGTTGCACCGCTGCTATGCGTTTTTTACAATACCTCTTGTCCATCGCATGTGCCCAGATTTCAGCTCCGTATAGAAGGATTGATTCTGCGGTTTTCATAATGATTCGTCTTTTTTCCGGTTTGGGTCCTCCAATGTTTGCCATAAGTTTGCTTAGCTTGATTGTAGCTTCTGCTGCTTTATCTGCTACTTTTTGGATTTGTTGCCAAAATGTTAGCCTTGTATCAATAGTAACTCCTAAGTAATTTGCTGATTCTTTGGTCATTATTGTTTCTGGACCTACTTGCATTGGAATTATAGTTGGTATTCTTTTCTTAGTTAACATAACGATTTCTGTTTTTGCCGTTGCTAATTCTAATCTATGTTCCCTCATCCAACTATACACTCTTCTCATAACTTGATTCAGCCTAATCTGTGATTCTGCTATATCCCGTGCCGTTATAATAGCTGCTATATCATCAGCATAACCTACTAGCTGTATATTTTTAGGCATTTCCATACATAATAGACTGTTGTACAGAACATTCCATAGTTCTGGTCCTAGTATTGATCCTTGTGCTACTCCTGCCGTAAGATCCTTTATCCTCTTTCCATCTACCGTGCTGTATATCAATCTTCGCTCGCTTAAGTAATCTATTAGAACTTTCAGAAGGTACGTAGGTATAGTAAACTTATTTTGTAATGCGTCTATGATGTCAGTCCATCTTGCCGAATTAAAGGCATTTTTGACATCCAAGGTAACAAGTAGAACTATTTTCCTCGAGTGATGTGTTTCCATTCGTGTGGCTTCCGCAGTTTCTGTTACCACCTTGATAGCGTCAACGGTCGACCTTCCCTTTCTGAACCCGAACTGTGTGTTCGCTAATCCACCAGCTGTATGAATTGCTGCTTGCAGTCTTGTTTTTATTAACCTTTCAAAGAGTTTCCCGGCCGTATCTAACATACACAATGGCCTGTATGACGATGCTGCTCTTCTTACTCCTTTAGCTTTGTCAATTAAAACCAGTCTTGCTTCTTTCCACCTTTTGCTGAATACTACTTCTTTTAGGCAGCAATTATACATATTCAGCATCATTTGTGGATTATTCGAAGCTACTAATTTGATGACCTCTGCTGGTATTCTATCAGGTCCGGGGGCTTTCTTGTTTTTCATAGATTTTACTGCATCTTCTAGTTCTATTTGTGTAAAAATTGGGGCTTCTCCTTGTTCTTCGTGCCTCTGCAATACATTTCTTCTAGGGTGTGTAGGAAAAAGTGTGTTTACAATATTTTCCATAACCTCCGCCTCTAGCTGATTTGCTGATGCTGGTGCTCTGATTCTTTTCATTACAATTTTGTATCCAAGTCCGCAGGGATCATTGTTTATTTCTTCGCACAAACTTTTCCAGTTTTTCATTTTACTCTTCATTATTATAATTCGGAGCGTTTTTCTCACTATTCTATATTCCTCTAGTTTGCTTGTTTCTGCTGCTCCATTTCTCTGTCGCTGTGCTATGCAGCGGAGACGCAAACATTTTCTTCTCAATTCCGCTATTTCTTCTGTCCACCAGTATACAGGGCATCTGTTTCTATTTCCAAACTTCTTGGGCATTGATTCTTCAAAAGCTCTTGCGATGGTGTCCATAGTAACTTTCACCACTGCTTCTGCTCGTTCTCTGCCTGTTTCGTTCTGTGGCACTTGCATTACTCTTTCTAGATTTCTCCTTATTACACCGGCCATTTTTTCTTTATCAAGCTTATTGACGTTCCATGTACCTTCCTCCTGGTTGTTGCGATTTCTTTCTCTCCTTCTCGTGCATATTTCGAATTGTATATACTGATGATCGCTGCCAGTATAATCCTCTAGAACCATCCAGTTTTCTATATTGTTTGCCAGTTCTTCTGTTGCTAGGGATATATCAGGTATAGTTTCGGTGTACCCGGGTCTCCTGAATGTGCTGGTATTTCCTGAGTTTAACACAATTAAATTTTGTCTTGCTACCATTTCCAAAATTTACCTTCCCCTTTTATTTGTAACTGGCAATCCCCACTCCACTGCTTTAGCATTGAAGTCACCGGCGACTACTATATTTCCTCCTAGTTCTATTATCTTATCTTCTAATTGCTCCATTTTCTGTCGATATTCCTGTGCCGTTTGATTTGGAGTTAGGTAACAGCTTATTATTGTCTCTTTGCCGTTTGTGATCCATACAAACCGGATCCTGACACGTGCTCCAGACTTTCTGCTTTTATTTCTGCACACAAAAAGCACCTTGCCTTTTGTTTACAGTTTTTGACTGTGTGTCCTTTTTGTCCGCACTTGTAGCAGCAGTCTCTACGATCTTCTTATTTGCATTGCCTCCTTAAGTGGCCGAAGTTAAGGCATTTGTAGCATCGCTTAACTTCTGTTCTCTCCCTAATTCTGCATCTGATCCATCCAATTTTTATTTTCGATGTTACCAGTAATTTTTTGGCATCGCTTTCTTCCATAACTACATTCGCAGTTATCTGTTCCATGCCATTTGGTGCTGTCAAATGTATTTTGCATTCGACAGCTTCCGTTAACTCCTTATTTATACCCTTTTGAACTTCCTCAACGGTTGTTACACAATCCAAGTCTTTAATCTCTATCGCAGTCTTTGATGTGAGATTCCTTACACTAGCCGAAGTCCCTAGAGCTTCCTGTAACTCCTTGGTGAATTTACCTTTTTCTTTCGGGCCTTTCCCCATTTCCAGCAGCACATCCCCATTTTGAGTTCTGCGGATTCCTCTGATTTCGATCTCTGTTTTTTCAGGGTTTACCCTTCCTTTTATTTCCTTTAGGATTTCAGCATAAGTCTTCCCTGTGGTGGGTTTTATCAGTATTGCTTCTGATCGGGGCCTTGTACTCTTCTGCTTTTCTGAGTGTGGCATCTTACTTCTTCTCTTCCGTGTTCTTTGGCTACTCGCTGCTTCTTTTTTTCCTGGCAGTACTTTACCTTCGTTCAATCTGGGTTGTCGCTGCGCTGAAATTCTATTTTGCACAAGTGTCCAACCACTTTCTTCTGCTTCTCTTCCTTTCTTGTATGCAGGAGGGGTGTCGGTTTGACCATGCTCATCTGCATAGATCTCTCTGCCTCGTTTCTTTCCATTTGCGGAAGTTAATGCTGCATTTTGCTCTCCTCGCTGGTATTTTTCGGTTGTTCCTTCCTTTGGGTTCTGCATTCGAAAATTACTTCTATCGCTTCCTGTAACTTTATTAGGCCATTTTTTATGTCCATACTAATGTTATTTTGCTTGGCAGCAGCTTGCAGCATGATTTCTGTCAGCTGTTGTATTTTCTGAAGTTGCTGTTCCTCCTTATCTTCAGGAATTTTCCTTGATGTTTCAATTTGGGAAACTGGTAATTGGTGTATTCCTTCTTTTGGCGTTCCTCCATTTACCGTCTTTTCTGGTATGATGATCAGTTTCTTACTGCATTTAGTGAGTTCGGCTGATGCTCCTTTAACTGGAGAACGAACTATTTTGTTGCTTCTTTGAAATGGGTAACTTCCCATTTTTGGTTGCTGCTTTTGTTTCTTCTGTTCTTCGGTAACATATTTAACACTTAGAGGCCCGCATACCTCTAAGCGCCGGTTGCTAGCCGGGTCATTTGGCACAGATTTATTTTTTAGCAATAAGCGATCCCCTCCAGAATCCGTGGGATCGGCCTCCTTGGAGGATGGATTCTCTAGCATAGCTAGATTACCACCTGGGGTATTTATATTTATTGTTTTATCCATTGCATATTTATAAACTGAGTCTTTATGGAGTTACTCATCTCCGTTTTTAATTCCGGCCGCTCCTAACATGGAGTACAGACGCCGACCAAGTCGCCGCTCGCTACGAATACAGACGCGCTTGGATTTTCGAGCATTTCGCGCTTGTACGAGTAATACACGCCCGTCCTGCACCAACTTGTTTTATTTGGTTAGAGCGCTAATTATTCGCTTTTACCCTATCTCGTTAGCCACACTAAGTATGTTACCAAGAGGTGCCCGGCAGATAACTATGTTACCTACCTTCGAGGAGGTGAGATTAGGATTTGCTGGCAGAGCTGATATATACAGTAGGCGTTTCCCAGTTTTTTTCAAGATGTCCGTTGGTAGAACGTTTGTCTGAGACCATATACCAGCCTTTACCTCCCAAGGGGTTTACCCTTCCTTTTATTTCCTTTAGGATTTCAGCGTAAGTCTTCCCTGTGGTCGGTTTTATCAGTATTGCTTCTGATCGGGGCCTTGTACTCTTCTGCTTTTCCGAGTGTGGCATCTTACTTCTTCCCTTCCGTGTTCTTTGGCTACTCGCTGCTTCTTTTTTTCCTGGCAGTACTTTACCTTCGTTCAATCTGGGTTGTCGCTGCGCTGAAATTCTATTTTGCACAAGAGTCCAGCCACTTTCTTCTGCTTCTCTTCCTTTCTTGTATGCAGGAGGGGTGTCGGAGGGGTGTCGACCATGCTCATCTGCATAGATCTCTCTGCCTCGTTTCTTTCCATTTGCGGAGGTTAATGCTGTATTTTGCTCTCCTATGCTGGGGATTTCGCTGGTATAATAATAATAATAATAATAATAATAATAATGATAATAACGATAATAATGATAATAATGATAATAATGATAATAATAATAATAATAATAATAATAATAAGAATTTTTTTTTTTTTTTAGAAAGGAAAATCCTTTATGGATGAAGGGCGCAAGTGCGTCCAACAATGTCGGAGTCTCCCATATTGGGCATACCGACTAAAAAACCTCCCGCTCTCTACGGACACTAGCCTGGAACCGTTTGTCACATTACTACGGGCTAGGTCCAATGCCATCGCCTTGAAGGCTGCTGCCTAGCCAAAGTCTGTAGGTTGGAACCTCTGTGGTGTCTAGGTCCTATTTTCTGCGCAAAGAGTGAGAAACTGTCCCACGCTCCCCTACCCTGTAAAATGTGGTCCACCACTGTGTCCTGAGAGAACCGCGGTACAACTTCCCTTAGCTGCATACGCTCTCGAGCATACCTTTCAAAGATGAAAAAAGTGTGCTCAGCATCATCGAGCATGTGGCAATATAATAATAATAATAATAATAATAATAATAATAATAATATTAATAATAATAATAATAATAATAATAATAATAATAATAATAATAATAATAATAATAATAATAATAATAATAATAATAATAATTATAATAATAATAATAATGATAATAATAATAATAATGATAATAATAATAATAATAACAATAATAATAATAATAATAATACTAATAATAATAATAATAATACTAATCATAATAATAATAATAATAATAATTTTTTTTTTTTTTGCTTTTTTACGGTTATAGATGGTGTCGCGGGGAAAATCTGCTTAACAGACTACCGAGTGCCGGGTTGGTCGGTTTCTTTTTGCATTACACTAAGACGCACTGCAAAAAAGGAACCAACCGACCGGCTAAAAACCCCCACCATCTGTTCCCTTGACCCACGATGTTTATCCCAGTTTGGAACCGCGTTAGCATTTCTTCAAACTGGCGAAAAAGTGCTGGCTTCGGTGTTTCCGTGTGAATTATCCCGTTCGCTCTTCTCTGCATATATCTATCTACAGCGGCAGACTGAAAAATAAATTCTACTGTCCCTCTTCTAATATTATTACTAAGACAATATTAATTTTCTAAGCCTTTTCTATTATGGCTAGGTTATTTCCCATTTACAAACAAAAACTATTCTAAACAGAGCTATATAATCCCTAGAGGTGCTGTCTTGAAGTAGCTTCCAACATGTCAAGCTGCCTCAAAACGCTGGACTAGGTTATTTCTGTTTACATCTATTCTACAAATAACTAGAAAACTAAAAACTATTCTATACAGAGCTACATAGTCCCTAGAGGTGCTGTCTTGAAGCAGCTTCCAGCATGTCAAGCTGCCTCAAGATGATGGACTAGGTTATTTCTGTTCTACATCTATTCTACAAATAGCTACTTGGCTCCCAAAGTCGTTTTGCGTAGGCCCGACTATTTGGCGAGTTACTATCTACTTCCATATGTAACAAAAATAACAAAAAAAACAGTACTACTGTGCTACATAACAAAACAGCGATACGTTTTATCTAATTTCGCTCATAAGTCTACCGAGATCTACTACACGCCGACAGCATCAGCAGTAACTAGTGTCGCAGAGTTAAATTTGTTATTAATTTAACAAAAACAAAACTGCGGCACCAGTAAGCCTGTATGCCACCGGTGCCAAGCAGACCTCGCCAGACTCAAAAGCAGAAACCCGACTACACTGAGGTCTATTTCCTAACTTAGAAGATCTATTCCGAATCTTCTAAGTAGCCCAGTCTCTTCTTCTTTCGTAATACCGCCTCGACGTAGACTGACACGGCGTTCCAATTTTCTTCCGTGTCTATCATTATGGTGGTTATATTATCCGGCGTAACATCCCCTACGATTCGAGTTAGAACGCTTCTTTCCTCCGCTGCAACGTCGCACTCGAAAAAAGTGTGCTCGACCGTATCTTCCGCTGTGTCGCAGTGGCGACATCGCGGACTGTTTTCTTTATTCATTCTGAATAAATAAGCTCGAAAGTATCCATGCCCCGAGAGCATTTGCGTGGTATAGAAGTTCACTTCGCCGTGCCTCCGGTTAACCCAAACCGCTAGTTGTGGTATCAATCTTGCGGTCCAGCGTCCTCTGTGTTCCCCATTCCATTGTTCTTGCCATTTTTCTAGGCTTTGTCTCCTCGCGTCTCCTGACACTTCTTTTCTGTCTCTTCCCGCAGCCCTATTATATATCTGCTTCCTCTCTCGGGCTAACAATGTTATCGGTATTACGCCTGCAATAACATTTACAGCTGGGTATGAGACCGTCCGGTAGGAGCACGCTACCCGCAGAGCCCCTCTTCGTTGTACCGCTTCCATGGGCTTCCGGCAATACTCTCTATTTAGGGCATCTGCCCAAATCTCCGCACCGTACAGGAGTACTGAATGTGTCGTGGACATTAACAGCCTCCTTTTGCACGGTGAAGGTCCACCGATGTTCGCCATTAATCTGCTCAAATTCTTGGTTATCACGGCCGCCTTGTCTGTAGCTTTTTTGATATGCCTCCAAAAATTTAGTTTGGTATCCAACATGACACCAAGATACCTCGAAGCTTCCTTAGTTTGAATGACCACAGGCCCCACTTCCATTGGCACAATGGTTCTCATCCTCTTTTTTGTGAGTAGCACAATTTCGGTTTTTGCTTCCGCAAGCTCTAAGCCGTGTCTGTTCATCCAGCTACTCACTCTTCTCATGACTTGATTCAAACTAATTTGCGCATCTTCCATGGTCCGAGCTGATATTATTGCACCTAGGTCGTCTGCAAAGCCTACTAGAGTTCTGAGAATCTGGCATTTCTGCCTCCAGCAAGCTATTGTATAATATATTCCACAGGTCCGGTCCTAGGATCGATCCTTGTGCTGCGCCGGATGTTACGCTTTTGGTTACACTGCCGATCTTGGTTTCGTACTGAAGGCTGCGTTCTCTCAGGTAGTCTTTTACCATCCTGAGCAGATATGCTGGAATGCTGAAATTTTTTTCCAGGGCATCAATCATGTCTTAATAATAATAATAATAATAATAATAATAATAATAATACTTTTTTTTTTTTTTTTTTTTCGTAGGTCGGTGGTGAAAACCTTTTTTAGGTATCTTGAAGGGTCCGCACTTCAAGGGTATGTGAGACTACCATGATCTTGTTCGGTCTACTCACCAAATACACCACCTCCTTTTCCCACGGTGAAACCAACCCGGAACCGCTTTCGCATTACTTCAAGTTGGGCCGTGCTTGTTCCTTTTTTTTAATTTTCTTTTATGATTCTTCTTCTAGGTCCTCTAAATATCTGAGCTCTTTCTTCCTGCGTAGTATTAATTCTATGTATTTAGCTATTGCATTCCATTTTTCTTGGTTTTCAAGCATTACAGAAATTATATTTTCTGATGTTAATTCTCCTACTGCTACTATTAAAGATTCTCTTTCTGTTTCTGCTAAATCACATTCGAAAAAAGTGTGATGCGCTGTGTCATGTGTTGCGCTGCAGTGACTGCATCCTGGATTGTTTACTTTGCCCATCTTGTAGAGGGCAAAGAGGGAAGAGGGCATCTTGATCGAAAATATCCGTGGCCTGATAGGAACTGAGTGATGTAAAAATTTACTTCTCCATGGTGTCGGTTAAACCAGACTTCTACTTGTGGGATTAATCTAGCCGTCCATCGCCCGTGCTGATCATTACTCCAGTGTTCTTGCCATCTTGTCATCGTGTACCTTCTTTCCTCTGCTACAATGACATCTCGGCTCGTTGCTTGATCCCTTATATATATATTTCTTCGTTCTTGCGCTAGCAAATCAATCGGAATCACGCCCGCGATTACCATGACCGCCGAATGTGAAACTGTTCGATAGGAGCACGCGACTCGGAGAGCCCCTCTTCGTTGCACCGCTGCTATGCGTTTTTTACAATACCTCTTGTCCATCGCATGTGCCCAGATTTCAGCTCCGTATAGAAGGATTGATTCTGCGGTTTTCATAATGATTCGTCTTTTTTCTGGTTTGGGTCCTCCAATGTTTGCCATAAGTTTGCTTAGCTTGATTGTAGCTTCTGCTGCTTTATCTGCTACTTTTTGGATTTGTTGCCAAAATGTTAGCCTTGTATCAATAGTAACTCCTAAGTAATTTGCTGATTCTTTGGTCATTATTGTTTCTGGACCTACTTGCATTGGAATTATAGTTGGTATTCTTTTCTTAGTTAACATAACGATTTCTGTTTTTGCCGTTGCTAATTCTAATCTATGTTCCCTCATCCAACTATACACTCTTCTCATAACTTGATTCAGCCTAATCTGTGATTCTGCTATATCCCGTGCCGTTATAATAGCTGCTATATCATCAGCATAACCTACTAGCTGTATATTTTCAGGCATTTCCATACATAATAGACTGTTGTACAGAACATTCCATAGTTCTGGTCCTAGTATTGATCCTTGTGCTACTCCTGCCGTAAGATCCTTTATCCTCTTTCCATCTACCGTGTTGTATATCAATCTTCGCTCGCTTAAGTAATCTATTAGAACTTTCAGAAGGTACGTAGGTATAGTAAACTTATTTTGTAATGCGTCTATGATGTCAGTCCATCTTGCCGAATTAAAGGCATTTTTGACATCCAAGGTAACAAGTAGAACTATTTTCCTCGAGTGATGTGTTTCCATTCGTGTGGCTTCCGCAGTTTCTGTTACCACCTTGATAGCGTCAACGGTCGACCTTCCCTTTCTGAACCCGAACTGTGTGTTCGCTAATCCACCAGCTGTATGAATTGCTGCTTGCAGTCTTGTTTTTATTAACCTTTCGAAGAGTTTCCCGGCCGTATCTAACATACATAGTGGCCTGTATGACGATGCTGCTCCTCTTACTCCTTTAGCTTTGTCAATTAAAACCAGTCTTGCTTCTTTCCACCTTTTGCTGAATACTCCTTCTTTTAGGCAGCAATTATACATATTCAGCATCATTTGTGGATTATTCGAAGCTACTAATTTGATGACCTCTGCTGGTATTCTATCAGGTCCGGGGGCTTTCTTGTTTTTCATACATTTTACTGCATCTTCTAGTTCTATTTGTGTAAAAATTGGGGCTTCTCCTGGTTCTTCGTGCCTCTGCAATACATTTCTTCTAGGGTGTGTAGGGAAAAGTGTGTTTACAATATTTTCCATAACGTCCGCTTCTAGCTGATTTTCTGATGCTGGTGCTCTGATTCTTTTCATTACAATTTTGTATCCAAGTCCCCAGGGATCATTGTTTACTTCTTCACACAAACTTTTCCAGTTTTTCATTTTACTCTTCTTTATTATAATTCGGAGCGTTTTTCTCGCTATTCTATATTCCTCTAGTTTGCTTGTTTCTGCTGCTCCATTTCTCTGTCGCTGTGCTATGCGTCGGAGACGCAAACATTTTCTTCTCAATTCCGCTATTTCTTCTGTCCACCAGTATACAGGGCATCTGTTTCTATTTCCAAACTTCTTGGGCATTGATTCTTCACAAGCTCTTGCGATGGTGTCCATAGTAACTTTCACCACTGCTTCTGCTCGTTCTCTGCCTGTTTCGTTCTGTGGCACTTGCATTACTCTTTCTAGATTTCTCCTTATTACACCGGCCATTTTTTCTTTATCCAGCTTATTGACGTTCCATGTACCTTCTCGCTGGTTGTTGCGATTTCTTTCTCTCCTTCTCGTGCATATTTCGAATTGTATATACTGATGATCGCTGGCAGTATAATCCTCTAGAACCATCCAGTTTTCTATGTTGTTAGCAAGTTCTTCTGTTGCTAGGGATATATCGGGTATAGTTTCGGTGTACCCGGGTCTCCTGAATGTGCTGGTATTTCCTGAGTTTAACACAATTAAATTTTGTCTTGCTACCATTTCCAAAATTTGCCTTCCCCTGTTAACTGTAACTGGCAATCCCCACTCCACTGCTTTAGCATTGAAGTCACCGGCGACTACTACATTTCCTCCTAGTTCTATTATCTTATCTTCTAATTGCTCCATTTTCTGTCGATATTCCTGTGCCGTTTGATTTGGAGTTAGGTAACAGCTTATTATTGTTTCTTTGCCGTTTGTGATCCATACAAATCCATTTCCGGCTCCATGGCTGTTAATTTGTATTTTCCCTTGATTTACTACCCAGATGGCTGCTGTACTTGTGACATCCGAGAACCAATTCTGATAATCTTTATTTTTGTACTGCTCGCTGATAATTACTACGTCGATATTCTTTTCTCGGACGAGCTGTAAAAGTAGATCATCGGCCGTTTTACTCCTGTGCAAATTACCTTGTAAGAGCTTAATTATTTTTATGCTTTTTACTCTCCTCAAGTGCAGTTCGAAACACTCTACACAAACCGGATCCTGACACGTGCTCCAGACTTTCTGCTTTTATTTCTGCACACAAAAAGCACCTTGCCTTTTGTTTACAGTTTTTGACTGTGTGTCCTTTTTGTCCGCACTTGTAGCAGCAGTCTCTACGATCTTCATATTTGCATTGCCTCCTTAAGTGGCCGAAGTTAAGGCATTTGTAGCATCGCTTAACTTCTGTTCTCTCCCTAATTCTGCATCTGATCCATCCAATTTTTATTTTCGATGTTACCAGTAATTTTTTGGCATCGCTTTCTTCCATAACTACAACCGCAGTTATCTGTTCCCTGCCATTTGGTGCTGTCAAATGTATTTTGCATTCGACAACTTCCGTTAATTCCTTATTTATAGCCTTTTGAACTTCCTCAATGGTTGTTACACAATCCAAGTCTTTAATCTCTATCGCAGTCTTTGGTGTGAGATTCCTTACACTAGCCGAAGTCCCTAGAGCTTCCTGTAACTCCTTGGTGAATTTACCTTTTTCTTTCGGGCCTTTCCCCATTTCCAGCAGCACATCCCCATTTTGAGTTCTGCGGATTCCTCTGATTTCGATCTCTGTTTTTTCAGGGTTTACCCTTCCTTTTATTTCCTTTAGGATTTCAGCGTAAGTCTTCCCTGTGGTGGGTTTTATCAGTATTGCTTCTGATCGGGGCCTTGTACTCTTCTGCTTTTCCGAGTGTAACATCTTACTTCTTCTCTTCCGTGTTCTTTGACTACTCGCTGCTTCTTTTTTTCCTGGCAGTACTTTACCTTCGTTCGATCTGGGTTGTCGCTGCGCTGAAGTTCTAGTTTGCACAAGTGTCCAACCACTTTCTTCTGCTTCTCTTCCTTTCTTGTATGCAGGAGGGGTGTCGGTTTGACCATGCTCATCTGCATAGATCTCTCTGCCTCGTTTCTTACCATTTGAGGAGGTTAATGCTGCATTTTGCTCTCCTATGCTGGGGATTTCGCTGGTATTTTTCGTTTGTTCCTTCCTTTGGGTTCTGCCTTCGAAAATTACTTCTATCGCTTCCTGTAACTTTATTAGGCCATTTTTGATGTCCATACTAATGTTTTTCTGCTTGGCAGCAGCTTGCAGCATGATTTCTGTCAGATGTTGTATTTTCTGAAGTTGCTGTTCCTCCATATCTTCAGGGATTTTCCTTGATGTTTCAATTTGGGAAACTGATAATTTGTGTATACCTTCTTTCGGCGTTCCTCCATTTACCGTCTTTTTTGGTATGATGATCAGTTTCTTACTGCATTTAGTGAGTTCGGCTGATGCTCCTTTAATTGGAGAACGAGCTATTTTGTTGCTTCTTTGAAATGGGTAACTTCCCATTTTTGGTTGCTGCTTTTGTTTCTTCTGTTCTTCGGTAACATAATTAACACTTAGAGGCCCGCATACCTCTAAGCGCCGGTTGCTAGCCGGGTCATTTGGCACAGATTTATTTTTTAGCAATAAGCGATCCCCCCCAGAATCCGTGGGATCGGCCTCCTTGGAGGATGGATTCTCTAGCATAGCTAGATTACCACCTGGGGTATTTATATTTATTGTTTTATCCATTGCATATTTATAAACTGAGTCTTTATGGAGTTACTCATCTCCGTTTTTAATTCCGGCCGCTCCTAACATGGAGTACAGACGCCGACCAAGTCGCCGCTCGCTACGAATACAGACGCGCTTGGATTTCGAGCATTTCGCGCTTGTACGAGTAATACACGCCCGTCCTGCACCAACTTGTTTTATTTAGTTAGAGCGCCAAATATTCGCTTTTACCCTATCTCGTTAGCCATACTAAGTATGTTACCAGGAGGTGCCCGGCAGATAACTATGTTACCTACCTTCGAGGAGGTGAGATTAGGATTTGCTGGCAGAGCTGATAATTACAGTAGGCGTTTCCCAG